>CABFPE010000072.1:1186997-1233413 GCA_900660155.1 Hofstenia miamia | reverse complement strand
CAAACTTTTGGCCAGTACATATATATATATATATATATATATATATATATATATATTAAAAATAATATATGAAAAATATGAAATACAGTATGATAACTTCAGTAACATGCTAAGCAGATTAATCGTTGCACACTTCTTCTCTTTAAAGTTTTTTCTCGAATCAAATGTAATTATTCTTCTCATGGAACTTCTTGAAATACCAACACCCTCCCCATTAGTTTGGATGTTTTTTTAGGTGATCGCAGCAATGTGTTCTTGTTTAATTCATCCCTAACATATTGCAAATTGTGTGGTATTCTCGCAATCTTTTTTCTTTTACCTTTCTGGTCAACCACAGTTCCCGTTAACCTCCACTTCCTCAATATTTTGCTGATAGTTGTCTCTGTATAATGATTTTTATAGGATTCTTCTAGTTTAGCTTTGAAATTTTTGGATTCATGTCCTGCATTTGCATACCTTACAATGAATAATAAGTAGCTTTGAATCAAGTGTTAAATATTCATGAACAATTGCAAGATAATGCAAATATATATTGGTTTCCATTCAATCCCAAAAAACTTAAACGGAATAATATATTATAGAATTGTCAAATGCAAGCAAATTGGTTTAGGCTGCATATATATATATATATATATATATATATACGTTGCATATAATAACATACATGTAAATTGATAATTTCTGAAAAAGCAATTTCCCCCTGATTGCACAAATAAATCAATTAAATTTGATTCAAAATATTACTATTGTAATAGTATTTTTACATTTGTTGAGACGCTTTGCAACAATATTTTAGATTGGTCTTTTATTGATTCGTACTATTTTTTATTTGTTACAATGAGTACAATTGGATTTGGAGATTTAACCTACAATTTCAACAGTGAAGATGCAATAGACAGAAAGTTACACCTTATGATGGAATCAATTATTATTTTCTATCTATTCTTTGGCATGGCGCTTATATCGTCGATAAGAGAATCTGTCCTTACAAAGATTGTGTCTCATAATCTAAGCCAAGATGCCTTACCTGTCAAAAAATCAGTTGAATTTCATGGTGGCCACTCTGTGAATAGGTATACCTAAATATTTTTCAGTTATAAATATTATAGAATAATCATGGATATTTGTTAAGGTTAAATTTTCGATTGAAAATAAAGTAGTTATGCTTCTCAGGAGGGTTTTATCTAGAATGAATTATTGGAAGAGTCCCAGGGCTCAAACCTCCTTTTCAAAAATATGATTCATTTTTCTACTTTTTCAGCTTTGGTTTCATTTTTCAAAAGCCTAATGACAGATTTTGTGGCGCAATCACCACTAAAAATATTGACTATGAGGTTGAGGCATTCGGATATCTTCGTGGTTTTTCTCCGACTTCTGGTTGCACGCCAAATACACTTCTGGTTTCAAATATATTGTGCTTCAATAATTGATATATATATATATATATATATATATATATAATCATTTTCTAAAAGTTTTGAATACCAAGGACCAAATAATTTGAAATTCGCATGCAGTGTCATTTTATGTTAATTTGATGCACATGTAATTGTATTAATACATTTTGTGTTGTCAATTACAAAAAATTAAAAAAAACGTAAACAGATCTCATGAATCAATTTATTCATATCGCTAATTTATACCATAGAAATTATTAGAATTTATATATATATATATATTTACAAACAATTATTTAAAATTTGAGATTGCTTTTTGGGAATTTCATTTTGAATATTCCGAAATTTAATTTGCAACGGTAGAGCTGGAGATAATATTCAAACTTTTGGAGATATATTAGCAAAAGTAAAAATCCGGATAAGTACATTTTTAGATAATTTACATAGAAGCAGCCAGTACTGTCATTTTTAGAAAGATAATGTTAATATTTAGGTCAAAACAACGACATGGATTGAGTTATTGCAATTTGTGTGGGAGAAGGCTTCAAAGAAGAAACTACCGTCTAAACAGCTTTGCAAAGTACGGTTATGTTGAAAATAGAACGAAAAAAATTAAGCGAAGAAAGCTCAGTGAGTCTCCAAAAGCAAATTAGATATTATATCTACAAGGATTTGCGAAATTAAACAGTTATTGCTACGCTAATTATGTTCACAAGCAACTATATCAACATTGATTGCATTACTGCAGGGAATTTCTATTTTACATATTTTTGTTAATTAATAATTATACATTTTCAGCATTTTCTTAATCCATTTCAGTCAATTAACTTATCTTTTAAATTTAATCAAATTTTCCTGATGTTAAGAAAAATATATTAGTGTCCATGATTTCGCTTGAACACCTATGATTCATAGGTTGCTCCGATGATTTGTTATTTCTGTGATGACAATTTTTAGCAGGGTTTTTAAAATCTTCATTTGTTCACTTATTGAGTTGTTACAAATTGAACGCTATGAGATGTGATTTGCTAAGAAACGACCATTAACAATTTCAATTTTACATATAATCAAAATCCTTTGTTTGGATTTATTTCTGAATTGACTGTAATACTGATCATGGTAGTGGCTTGTAGTCTTCTATCGATCAGTGGTCTCCCATATAAATGTGAAAATTTTTGCAATAAAATTTTCCTGTATCTGAACTACACGAAATTGTTAAATTTTTCAATGAAAAATCCGCATGTTGTATGAAAATAATCTGATTCTTCTCACACCATGTCTTCAGATAATAAGGAACCTGTAGAATGACAAAGAGAGAAACATGCGCACAAAGCACTAATGTTGATATAGGCGATGAAATACTTAAAACTAGAACAGCCGAAATTTAAATACCACTATAATTGCAGTATGGGGAAATTTTGACATCCACCATAAAGATAGAAATATTTGTGTAAATTGATAACTAACCTCATTCAGTCCTGCAATTAAACTACCAGTCATGAAAAATCAATTTTAAGTAGAAATGTGAAGCTTTATAAAAAGTGTTTAACACCTATTCGGTTGAGTGATTCGGAAAATAGGCTTATAGTAAACACAGCAGTTATCTGTTTTGGTACGCTCCAGTTGACTAATACTACAGTATTTGCCAAAAAATATCCTAATACAGCACAAAGAGATCCGATTATGGCATTAGGAAATCCATATTGAGATTGAAAGATCCAATTAAGGCTTTTAAAAATCAGAATGGGACATAAAAGATCCGAGTAAGGCAATTAGTCATCCAATAAATACAAACAAATATCCGATAAAATTATTTGAACTGAACTCGACAAAAAAATTATATATATATATATATATATATATATATACACCAAGATGAGAATTATTGTTTTATCGTTTTTAAACTTATTATACAAAAATGAATACATTGTTGTTACAAAAGCAGTTCTTTATATCAAATTTTTTATCACAAGTTAATCGACAAAAGTTTTAGCCCTTCATCTGAATTGTCTATATTTTAATTTTTAAGGCGATACTTAAGTATAATAGTTTAGATATTTATTTAATTTATTATCTATATGTAGGTCTACGGATAATAAACATTATTGAGATATATACTACAAAGTGAGACATGATAGGGCAGCACCACTTAGTTTTTTGTAGAAACAATTAGCTCCTGATGGATATTTGGCGTGATGCCATGTGAAATTGGAGAACACAGCTCTTCTTGTTACCTTAAAAAAAGCTCGGTTATGTTTAATTACTAATCATTCTTAGCTGGAATCGGAGATGGATTAGGTTTATACCTTAAAGTTCTATCGCTATGGAACACCCTTTTGAAAATGTATGAACCAGAATGTAGTATATTGAAATATTCAGATGATTCAACTATTGTAGCTCCGTGCATTAAAAAGCCTAATGCCACTCAAAAATCTGCATTGAAGCGAACAGAAGTATCTGTAAACTTATGGGCAGAAAGATTCAATTTAAAAATTAACTATACTAAAACTAAATTGATGAAATTCTCTCTTAGTAAAAATAATGAATACTCTTGTGATGAAATGCAATCTTGTTATTCTGCATGTGAACATACATCAATTTTGGGTATTACATTTCAAGATAACATGAAATTTAATAAACATTGCAAACAACTTCTAACAAGAATCAATAGATTAGCTTATGTTCTTAGAGACTTAAAGTCCAACAACTACAACCTTAAGGAAAGAACAAGAATCTTTGAAGCATTAGTAGTCAGCAAAGTGCGGTATGGAATTTCAATATATGGCGCAGACTCAACAGTACTAAAAAGAATAAATAGGTTTTTCTGCAGAAGCTATGATGCCGGGTACTGTGAAAATTTGTATGATGCATTCCAGATAAGAGAAAAAGAGGGCATGAGACTTGCTAAGAATATTATTAATAATCCAATGCATCCTATGCATGCATATTTTTCAAAGAACATAAATGGTACTGATCGTATTCTAAGAGAAAATACTAAATATCAAATGCCTTTAGTTAGAACAGAAACATTCAAAAATGTGTTTGCTCATAGAGTAATGAAAGGGATTTTATATTAAATTAAGTATTTTTGTATAACTTTTAGCACAGCTTGTACTTAGCTAGTGCATATTAAATATTTTTAATGTTTTTTTTAATGTCTACACATTCCATTCATGAAAACTTCTAAAACTTAGGATCCGGTTTGGTGTTTTTCTAAATATATATATCATTATGTGAGGTTTACACAGTGATGTACACATAAATAACTTTTTGACAGACCTTGTTCTGTAAGAGAGTCTAGTACGGGGCAATATTTTACAGCCTGGTACGCGGTGGGGCGAACCAATGCAAGCTAGTACGAATATAGTATAATATACAGGACAATTCTGTTACAATCTGTTAAAAAACCCATCTGTTAAATGAAAACCTGTTAAAAATTATTCAACAGGTAATCTGTTAAAAATTCTGCTAAAAGGTTTTTATATGTACATCACTGGGTTTACACCCCATTCGATGCCACGTAAGACGTCACTCCTTTATTCGGAACAATTATTTACAGTTGCCTTGAAACTGTAACTAGCAATTTGTACAAAGTATTAGCAATTGATAAAACAAGAATTTTATAATTTGAAATTTGATCTTTTATTGTACTAACGCACTAGTCTAATGTATAGGTATTTTGAACAGTGCTTGGATAAATTGACATTACTTTCATAAATAATTTTATCAATCAATTGTGATAATAATTGTCTTACTCACCTGAAACAATGACAAATTTTGACAATAATTTTGACATTTGGCACATGCATTTATAAGTTATTGCGTAGAACTCGTAGTTTTATTATGAGCCAACCTTTTATCCGCTTTTGCATTATCGAGATAATCTATGTGTTTTGTGGAACATTGCTATTTCAATGGTTGGAACAAAATGAGAGCATTACTAATCGTTTCAATCAATTCAATAGAATTCATTTTATGTTGACAAACTTCACAGATGTCATTTGTCCAAGCACTTGTGCATTCTGCTCAAGGTTTGTAGCATTTGAATATACTAAATCTATCAAGGTATCAGAACAGAGTTTGCTATCTATCGGTATTGCATACAGTAGTTCCATTTACCTACCTCATAGGGTACCTGTTAATTGCATTCAGTGGTATTTCATGTTATTACTATAAAACTTAAGAAGTAAATACAGTGATATTTATAGCATGATGAAGCATCAGTATATTAGGGGACGGTAATACACTCCATGCATTCGAAACATACATCCAACATTGAGCACCTACACAAACATTCACACAAACATTTATTATATTATTATTATATATTGTACATATTAATTTGTAGGTAATTATTTGTTTATATTTTATTTTTCTTTTGTCACCTGTTAGTGTGTAGATTTTTTGTATACATTGAGCAATAAATTTGCTTTGACTCTTATTGTTAGTTTTATGGCTTAATGAGTATGAAATTTAAAATACACTGCATTGTGATTATTATTGAGGAATTTTAACTATAATGGAGCATATTGCATTCCTTTCACTATAAAGAGCAAATGATGTAATGATTTCTAAAGACACTTGAGAACACCCTATGCAAAATATAGAAATGGATTTCATAAATGATCTTCACTTGCTTCAACTGCCTGGAAGAATTGGATACTTCAAACATAAAGTTTCAAACAAAACTTTCAATTACAAAATATAGGCTTTCTAGAAAAACTACTTGCTTCATACAATTGGTTACTGGTTTTTTTCACTTAATCAGCAAGGCTGTTCGAGTATTATATATGTGGCTGTTCCATACTGTTCAACTACATTAGGAATTGCTTAAAAAAGAATATGTTGGCAGTATTTGATCAGTCACCATTTCATCGACTTCGAGAATTGCACACGAAGCCACTTGAAAGCTTTAAAACTATTAGTACAATGTTAACAAAGCTGTGGATAATATTTGTTATGCAAATTTTGCTTTGTATCGTATCTCTACTCTGATGCTAGNTAAATTAAATGAGCGATCGCAAAAATTTCTGTGTTTAGATAAAAATTCTAATGGCTTTCATCACATATCAATTAAATTGTGGAATAATTGAGATTATGAAACGCGAATGGAAAAAACTATAAAAAATTTAGAAAAAAATTGAAGCAGTTTCTTCTACTAAAACAATATACATTAGGGGACGGTAATACACTCCATGCATTCGAAACATACATCCAACATTGAGCACCTACACAAACATTCACACAAACATTTATTATATTATTATTATATATTGTACATATTAATTTGTAGGTAATTATTTGTTTATATTTTATTTTTCTTTTGTCACCTGTTAGTGTGTAGATTTTTTGTATACATTGAGCAATAAATTTGCTTTGACTCTTATTGTTAGTTTTATGGCTTAATGAGTATGAAATTTAAAATACACTGCATTGTGATTATTATTGAGGAATTTTAACTATAATGGAGCATATTGCATTCCTTTCACTATAAAGAGCAAATGATGTAATGATTTCTAAAGACACTTGAGAACACCCTATGCAAAATATAGAAATGGATTTCATAAATGATCTTCACTTGCTTCAACTGCCTGGAAGAATTGGATACTTCAAACATAAAGTTTCAAACAAAACTTTCAATTACAAAATATAGGCTTTCTAGAAAAACTACTTGCTTCATACAATTGGTTACTGGTTTTTTTCACTTAATCAGCAAGGCTGTTCGAGTATTATATATGTGGCTGTTCCATACTGTTCAACTACATTAGGAATTGCTTAAAAAAGAATATGTTGGCAGTATTTGATCAGTCACCATTTCATCGACTTCGAGAATTGCACACGAAGCCACTTGAAAGCTTTAAAACTATTAGTACAATGTTAACAAAGCTGTGGATAATATTTGTTATGCAAATTTTGCTTTGTATCGTATCTCTACTCTGATGCTAGAAATGGCAAGCCTTATAACATTGGTGAGTCCGCATTACTGAAGTTATAAACATGGTAATGCACAAAGATCCTGCACCAAACCTCAATCAATTCCAATGAGTTCTCAGTGAATAAGTGCCATATTAATGAAATGGCAGACGAAGTTAAGGAGCAAGTTGAAAACATCTTTGCAGTTAAATGAATCTATGGTTTCAGATAGCACATCTATTCTAATGACATACGTTAACTATGTCAATAAATTTTGTCAAACAGGCTCTCGCAAATAGATACATTAGTAAAATCTTAGCTATATTGGGCATACTGATAGTTCTCTCACCATGGTCGGGTTTTCAAAAGTTGTACTGCACAACTTCAGGAAAAAAGGTAGAATGAAGTTTGAACTTCACACTGAAGTACACTCACTTCCTAAAGGAAACTGCTCTATACGCCTTATAGAGCTGTACAGTACAGTGACTATACTTCTTTAAAATCAACTTCTTGATGAACCTGATAAAATATTGCTAAATAAAATATATCAAATAATGATGTATATTATTAAGCAGAATTTTATCAGCAGATGAAAAGTGTTAACTTGGAGTTCCAAGGACAGTAATCATCTTGATAGAATATCATAAAGTTCTCTAAACACTTATTAAAAAAGGGATTTTATTTGCCAGCATTCACTGTGCCAAACTTCCATCAATTATCTCAACTAGTGACTATATGAAAGAGTGTTTTGCATGAACATATCAATTTTTTGCCACTCATCTGATCCATTCGATTTTTGTGTGTCTACATCAGAATCTAACTAACAAGACAATTTGCTGGAGTTATGTCATGATTGTGAAGTCCAATTCAGACACAAGCAAAAGGATTCCAAAGCTGTTGCAGCACTAGATCTCATCCTCTTGCCAAAGTAGAATTTCTGCTATTGGCATTTTTAAAGCCATATCTTGTTGGGTGATGGCTTTCACGTTAAATAATGATCCTAACAAAGTTACAAAATCGATTTGACATCACAGGCCAAGAAGATACTAGACAATGCTGAATGAACTTTGAAGAAGCTGGTGAAGCAGTACCAAACACAGTGTTCTCATTAACTGTTAATTGTTGACATTGTATTTAGACTTTTCAGTGTTTGCTTTTTAACTGTTTTTATATAAAAATTTGATTACACAGTTTCTTGTATTAATTTATTAGTTGATGAATACAATTGGATTCTAATTAGAAGTTGGAATTTGTTGGACAAACAACTAATTGGATTACAATTGGATCTTCATTGGAAAAAATTTAATAAATCTTCCTCAGCACCCTCTTGAGAAATCATACTATGTCTCTAACTTGAAAAAAGATTTGACCATAATTTTTTTCTGGCTTTTCTTAAAATTTTGTTAGCAAGATAAATCTCTAAAAATCATACATTCATTATTTTTCTAGTCCTATACATATATTATTCTAAATAAACTTAGTAATTTTATTGCTATCTTCATCAATAAAATCACTTCAAGATGACAGTTCAGGAGTATATAGAATAGTTATTTTCTCAATATTGTTGGCCACCATTCTTCTAAATATTAGCATTGTTGTAATCTTGGAGCATATTTTTTCAAATGTTTTAGCATTGCAGTCAATTTGCTGATGTCTGCTCATATTATTACATCAGAGCACAAGACTACCAAAACTGCTTGGTGATGAATAGAATTGGCCTTAGGTGGAGGGTGCCTTGTTAAGGCAACCTTCCTCTTTTAAAATTTAATAATTGCTTAAGTATTACATTAATTGATTTGGATTTTCATTTATTAATATTCCCGACCTAATCTTGTTGATCTGGTGAAATTAGCCTCTTGAACTATTGTTTGCTGACAGTGATGAACTGTTGCAAGAGTGGTTTTCCTACATGTAGCCTAACTGTATTTTGTATCTCTGTAATTCAATAATTAACCAACTATTATACTTTATTGTGGTTCTATTCATTGTCTATTATATTAGCATAGAATGCAAAGAGCTATTTGAGTTCATTAATAAATGTATATTAAGAGTCGCTTGTCAATTGTTTGTAATTAATTCATAATGTCTGGATTTTGTCTTCCACACTAAATTAATTAAAATTCTTACAAAATGTCATGCTTGGTTTGTAAATAACGGATGGTTTCATCCATATCATTGCTTAGTATTTTCAAGTTATCAATGTTGGTCTTAGGCAGATCAATCAAGGTCTTGTATAATTCAGGAGACATATGGCATAGAATTAATAACCTCTGTGATTGACTTTGCCTACTCATTAGCCAATGTAATATAAGTAAGTAAATCTAGTATTCTCTATTTGACTTCAAGTATTAAAACTATAGCGTGCACAGTGCACCATCCCAGAATTTCTAATATAATTTTATTAAAGTAGTTGTTTGAATGATTTGCAGTGTTTTCTCATGCATGTAGTAGTTTGGCATGTGATTATTTACGAATTTATACCAGTTTTGAGACACGCGAATTTCTTGTAGCTTAGTGGTGATAGTTTTGACAAACGCTTTATTGCCATCTATCAATGTTAAGGTGGCGCAAATAATAATTTTATTGACTGCTTAATCTTTTCTATGGCAGTATCACAAGAAAATCTAAACTAATAACAAAATTATGAATTAAATTTTAAGTGGTTTATATGCAATTTTTGGTTGCGGCTGAGCTTGTCGCTTAATTAACTTATTGTTTGAAGGATGAGAATCCATTATATTATTTATTGCTATAGGTTAAAAGATATTGATGCTTCAGAGGTGTAGTCTGCCTATGCTATCAAGGGTCAATTATTACACAAATGTTGATTTTATGCATAATAGCAGAATGCATACTTAACCTTAAAATGAAAATTCAATTTTGAACTATGAAGTGAACATCAATTTGCAAATGCAGAAATCTTAATTTCCTAATTAGTNAAACTATAGCGTGCACAGTGCACCATCCCAGAATTTCTAATATAATTTTATTAAAGTAGTTGTTTGAATGATTTGCAGTGTTTTCTCATGCATGTAGTAGTTTGGCATGTGATTATTTACGAATTTATACCAGTTTTGAGACACGCGAATTTCTTGTAGCTTAGTGGTGATAGTTTTGACAAACGCTTTATTGCCATCTATCAATGTTAAGGTGGCGCAAATAATAATTTTATTGACTGCTTAATCTTTTCTATGGCAGTATCACAAGAAAATCTAAACTAATAACAAAATTATGAATTAAATTTTAAGTGGTTTATATGCAATTTTTGGTTGCGGCTGAGCTTGTCGCTTAATTAACTTATTGTTTGAAGGATGAGAATCCATTATACTATTTATTGCTATAGGTTAAAAGATATTGATGCTTCAGAGGTGTAGCCTGCCTATGCTATCAAGGGTCAGTTATCACAGTGCTTGAGCAAACAAATATCGATGTTATGCATAATTGCAGAATGTACATTTAACCTTAAAATAGAAATTTAACTTTGCAGTATGAAGTCAGCATCCATTTGCAACTGCAGAAATCTTAATTTCCTAATTGATAGGGTTGCAGTAATTCAATTCAAGAGATTGTAGCTCATTGATATCAATTTACATCAAATCAATTCAACAGAATTTTTTTGTTAATGTCAACATTATTATATTGTTTGGCTGGAAGATATTTTTACTTTCAAAGAAATCAATTAATCTACTAATTTGTAGAAGGAATAAACGCAGTTAATTAATAATTACAAATGTGTTATTGATTGCACTGCATTAAAGTTATAAATTTATAGAAAGTCATCCTATAATTTTCAAAGTCCTCATTGTTACAGTAGAACATTTTACAATAACTTATTTTTTTGCTAAGATATAAGTAATATTTTATACATGATGGAATAGTTTCTATTTTCATTAAAAAAAAGTCAATCTCTTCTGTTAACTGTTAAAACGCTATGACATGTTAAATTTTTTAAATTCAGTTCAATTGAGAAAACATTTTTGTATTATTGTTGTTTATTTACTCATCAAAAGCAAAGCGAAACATTTTTCAATTTTTGAATTTTTTGGTGTTTTTAAAATTTTTGAATTCTAAGCATTTAGTTGGGGCCTTATCCTGTGGTGTCTTCAGATTTTAGGCAGCTTTATTATTTACTAAGTTATTAGTGTTTTAAAAAATATTTTTATTATTTAAGGCTAAATTACATTTTGTGGAATTAAAAGAGCATAAACTTAACCAAACTTACCCGATGATATTATGCCCACCCGCCCTTAACTGCGAGTAGTACCCGTACCCGCGCCCCACACATCACTAACCTATGAAAAACAACATTGTTTCTCATGAACTTTATACAGCATAATTATCTAAACTTTAGGGCAGAGAAGAATTTCAAATTTTTCTAAGAAAATTCAATTTTTCTTAAAAATTGTTAGTAATTTTTAGCACGAATGTTAACCATAATAAAGAACTTTTTATGTGACATTAACTAAGACATTCTACCACCGTCTAGCCTACTTAAAGGTTTCTTTCCAGTTGGTTGAGTTTAATGCAATGTTTCTGCTAGACTTTGACATTTAGTTATGATTTATATAAATTAATAGAAAATAAAAAATTGGTTTTAATGAAGTTGTATCAAAAGATCAAATACAAAATTTAACTTGGTTGAGAAAAAACGAATTTTATGTATAAATTGTAAACTAGTAATGAATTGATGCTCTGATACAAAGAGCAATTTAAAAATATTTCTCATTGAAAAGTAGATTTTTGAAAAGTCAATTAGCAAGGGTAAGGCCTGGGCCTTAAATTTTTAAAAATAGTCCCATTTGTTGTGTGACCATATTATATGTTCATTTAGTTGGTTGCAAAATTTACACAAATATGTTTTAACCCATTAGAATGTTTGCACATTTTATGATGCCTAGGACAACTAAGCACATTATATGATATTTTGAAAAAGGTGGGAGGCCTCTTATGTCCTATAGTAAGCTGGGTCTGTATTGTCATTATTCACATTATCCGGTAAACTAACAAAATTATAACGTCATAATACCAATCTAACGAAAAGTCAAGCAAATTTCAATATATATATATATATAGTCGCGGCTACTGGATTAGCATCACTTCAGTATTAATATAATAAATTGTATACAAAACATCTTTATTCTTGCCCATTCTTAACATTTGATATGTATTGCGTATGCATTTAATTTATTTACATGTTTNTATATATATATATATATATATATATATATATTTAGCGCAACAATAAATCAAATCCAAAATATATATGTAATGATTATATAATGAAACAACTGAGTTTGCAAATATACTATTGGAATTTTTCAATGGCACCTCCATTGTTCTCAACAACACAATCGAGTCTGTTATGTAAATACAGCAAAAAACACCGCAGCTCATCCTGGCCCAGCTCGGCAATGGCATTAGGAATCTTCAATCTATTGCACCATTCATATCTCTAGGCCTGATAAAAGTGGGCATCAACTACTAATAAGTGTAAAAAAATATTAATTAATCAAGGTGTACAATGTCTAAATATTGATGATATAAAAATTTAGCTCATGAGGTGAATTTTAACCATAAAGGAAAACTTTTAGGGGGTGTAGCTTAAGATTCTAAGGATGAAAGTATTTTGCACACACATAATGATTAATTATATAACTGAAGACTACAACTCGTTTAGGCAAAATTTGTTTTTAAATGGATGCAATATGAAAATGGCATTTGTATGTTTATACATTTTTTGCTAATAGCTTAAACTTTTCTATTATATTTGGAAACATTGTTATAGTTGCCTTTGTAATAGCCAATATTAGTAAAAATAGTAATATTTTTTATTGACTCGTTAAATATTTATAAATGTTCATACCACAATTACTTAAATATTTTTTACAATTCTAGTGCTACTATAATAAAAGAACTGTTCTAGTGATTCTGAATAAGTTTGCACAATAAAGGAAGAGCTTCTGAATATTTTATTTACTGTTAACCCGCAAAATCAAATTTTGAATATTCATAAGAGTGAAGTTGGTACTTTGTACTTCTAAATGTTATACGTTGGCTCTACTTAAAATTACATACAAATTACTGGAATTTCATTAAAGTTTTCTGAAAAAGGTTTTACAAAAATTGCATTTAAAATATAGACAATATCCAATCATATAGCTCTTAATCTAAGGGGGAATATATATATATATATATATATATATATATAATTTAGTGTAAATAACAGATAGTTACAATTTTAAAGTCACTCAGGGAATAATTGAGGCCTCTATATTTAATTTTTACTTATTAAGCCAGTAGAGATTAATATCAAATGTTTAGTTTATTAAGTTACCTTGATAACATTATAATATTATATATATATATATATATATTTATATATATGCATGGTGTAATTTTATGTTTTGAATTATAAAATGATATATTTGATTTGTTGCAGTTATTTAATTGTCCTCTTGATTTGAATTTTTGCATTGCTTAAAATTAATCTTTGCAAAGGAAAAGAGTTAAATTTGAAGTGTAAACAAGCAACAGTTAATAATCATGATTTTGTGTATAAATAGGAAGTTAACCTGTAATGTTTTGCAATTAGAATCAATTTGTTTTAGCTTCTTGCTAGTGTTATTTTGATTTCTTGTGGTTTAGTGTAATTTTCATTATGCTGATAGCAAGCTAGGCTCCAAAAATAATTTGTGAATCATGGGAACCTGAAGGTGAATAATAACTTCTGGACTCATTCACCCTGAATTGTGGTTGCACTAAGTTAGGCATAGGTGTATGGTTAGCTTATACAACTTTTTCTTTTTAACTTGAACTCAATTGAAAATCTCTTGAAAATACCTGTAAAACTTTAATTTGTTTATCAATTGAAAAATCAATTTTTAACTTAGAATTATTGTAAAATAAATGTTTTTTGCTGTAAAAAACTCGGAATTAGAAAAAAACTCGATTGAACTCGGAATTTTCTTTAAAAAAAATACTCAAACTTTGTATCTGAAAATGGTTAAAGTGAAAAAAAAAGTTTTTTCATTTTAATACACATGAAATGAATGGAATCTAGTAATAAAAACATTTACAAACACAAATATACTGTAAGAATAAATAGAGTGGACAAAACAACTGAAAAAATAGGGCAAATGAATTAAGATATAGGTTAGTAAAGTAAAGGATATCCTAAGACATATTTGTAATATAGAAATAAGAAACCTAAAATGAGCAGAAAATTTTAATCATTCAATAAATCACCAAAAGCAATACTACTAATTTTGTCTAATACATAGAAAGTCAGAGAAGATTATTGCCAAATTTAATATTTTAACTAACTATAAAAATCTGATATTTATAATGGCCATACTTGGTTCTGAAGATAGAAAAATTGAGTTAGTTTTGCTTAAGAAAGTTAAACAATTAGTTGAACAAGGTATTGATAGATCTAGGTTATGAATGTGTAACAATGTGTTAACATTGGATAATATTCCAACAAACATTGAACAAGAGAGGACAAACATACAATGACTATCAAGTGGTCCAATTGCTCCAAATATTATTTTAGGTAATGTTCATGTAATCAGATTTAAAATGGATGAACTCCAGAATAGGAATCTTTTCAATATCCTGATGAAGCAGTGAATATACCTGATTATCATATAGGTGTAATAGTAGAACTCAATCCAAAAAATATAAAAATGTGGAAGTGTTGCAATATATGTGAAAGAAGACAGACAAATTAAATCTGAAAGTATTCTATTTGTGAATGATGAGCCTTCAATTGAAAATTCTTGATCATGTTTTCTACTTAAAAGCAGCATAAGAAATTTAAGTAGATACATATATTGTGTAGCTTGGCACCATTACTGGGTCAAAGAACATAAAAGTGAATTAAAAAAATATCTATATAAAAGTTTGGATTTTGTTACTCATAAATTCCCAAATGATATCATTATTCTAGCTGCTGATTTCAGTGAAATGAATAGTAATTTCCTTGTTAGAGAATACCAATTACAGCAATTGTTGCAATTGTTAGAGTTTCAAACACACTGTAGAAAATATTAGATAAAGTTTTTATGAATAGTAAATCCTTTTTTAAGCTACCTCAGCCTCTTCTAAATCTTTAATACTGTAAACAATTACAGTATAGGCCTGAAAAGTAATGAAGCAAGTAACAAACCAATTGTAAACAATTTCATATGTTGAACAATCTGAAACAAAGCTAATAGAATATCTTTTGTTAAAATATTAATAGAAAGAAATTTGCAAAAATTACTTACAAGTACTAAATTCATGGAATCATGGAAATAATTTGCTCATTACTTGATAACAACAATTGATACCTGTTTTCCAAAAATCATGGTTGGAATAAAATCAAATCATAAGTCTTGTTTTGATGAAAAATTATGGAAACTTATTGAAACACATCAACTTGCACTCAAACATAGCAGGATGAAAGATTTCAGAAAGCTTCACAACTTTATTAATTGTGCAATTCAAAGAAACCAATTCAAAGAGATGGTGGAAATCAGTTAAGGCTTTGTCCAGAATAAATGATGATAAAATGAGCAGAATGCTACCAAATCTATTTGCAGTATTTTAAAAAAGATTTAGCAAATCTTATATTACTATGTCAATATTAATTTATATCTCTAAGGTTATCATGTGTAACACTATTTAACTATTGTTACATGTGTACTAAAAAATAAGCTTATTTCTTCACCTGTTAGCAATATTTGATCATTATTAATGACTCATCAAATAGGAGAGTTTATTTATGAAGGTAGTTGCTATATATACTCACTTACATTTGATTATAAGAAGGCATTTAATTTATTAAGCCACCCACACCTCAAAGAAAAGCTTCTGGAATTAAACCTAAGCAGGTGCATTCATTCCTGACTTATAAAAACAGAGAGTGTGTTTACAAGATGGAACCTTATCATCTTAGCAATACATCATTGCAGATCTGCCAACAAGGAACTAAGCTGGGCTCCTGGGCCTTTTTACTATTAATTAAAAGCCCACTGTCAAAAAATCTGACTAGAATTAAATTTGTTTATCATAGCACAGCCTGGGAGATTGTCAGTAAAAAACAAAGAAAGCAAAGCTTCAAAACAAATTTCATAAGATTAGCAATACAAAATGCAATATAAGTTAAGGTTGCATTCATGATTTAATCATTTATTATTTGATCAATTTTGGAATATTGTGCTCCTATCTGGCATACACAAGTTACAAAGGCACAATCACAAAAACTCATACTTCAAATTTTATCACTCAAAATGTGATACAAACTATTACTAAATGGTTTTAATTAGTTATTTTTACCAGTTTGTCATAAAGTAAACTGAAGAGTACTGGATTATGGTAAGCTGACAAGTACTGTATGTTGCACATATAAAGGTTTTGCATTGTGCATTAATGTTTATGTTGATTTACAATAATGTTGATATTACCATTGTGCTATTATTTTATTGAATAAAATTTTCAATTATGAAGTTTGAGTCACCTGAATTTCCTGTGGCACCTACTCCAGATCAGTGGCAGTGGTGGAAGCAAGTATTCATCAATACAATTGAGCATAACAAAATCACTCAGAACAATACGAAGTTGGTTCTGCTGTGATTGAAAGCTGGACTTTCTTATCACACTCTGTTTCTTACAGTCACTAATTTTGACAATGCTATTGCTACCTTGAGCATACAGTTTGTAAAACCTAACAGGTTCATGTTTGCATGGCATAAACTATTACACAATGTGCAGAAACCTTAGGAAACAATTAGTGAATTTGTTCAAATACCTTATGTTTTGGGTCTGTGGTGCATTCACAACTTCTTATTTGTGATGCTCTTGTTTCAGGCACACAATGAGATCAGCAACAGGCATGCTTTTTGGAAGTATCAGATGATAAAGCTACTCTTGATCATTGTGTATCATTGGCATCTGCTATTGAGCCCCTGATCTGATATTCATGGTAATTTAGTAGTTCATCTACAAATCCTTTAGAAATGTCAACTACTGAATTCTCATGTGCAGTGGTTAAAGTAGACAATCCCACAAGTGGTCAGCTCCAATCCAAATGCTTTTTTTGGTGTAAAGCCTATCATCCTAGAGCACAAAGTCAGGCCCTCAACAATTGTTGCAAAAAATGAGGACAGAATGGGCATTGGGAACAGTGTTGCAAATTGAAGACTTCTATGCCTCACATGGCCCCTTCAGAGCCTCAGTGGCAAGAAGAAAGCAGAATGCTCTGTGGTACTCCAGAATTTGAACTGTGGCTGTAAATTTGAATGGCTGCATTCAGATTCAACTGTTACTTGATAGGTTCATCACATTCATTCCTATCCAAGGAGATAATTGCAAAAGCTTATCTGATCATGTGGGATTGGCAATAATCTATCAACATCATTGGCACTTGAAATCTGAAACTCACTCTTGGGTCATATTCATATGACAATCAGATGTTTAAATTGACAATTGGATTGGCATGTCAATGCATCTTGGGAAGAGATTTTCTGCAGAGGCATAAGTTGGCTGAATTTTCCTTCAGCTGAAATAGTCCTCAATTAGAAATATCATGCACCAGTTTTTGATGTCTATCTTTTGAACCACTAATACTATTTGAATTTGCGACGCCACCAAAACCGTTAGCTACCTCTAGACAATGTAAGCATCCAGATGACAAATTTTTTTGTCAAACATGAAATCACTAGATTGCTCAAGCTTGGAATAGTTGAGCCATCAATTTTGCCTTGGCAGGCAAGAGTTGTTAAATGCAAAAACAAATGTATGATAGTCGATTACAGTCAGATAATTAATTGCTACACACTGGTTGATGCCTACCCATTTCCAAAGATAGACATCATTTGGAAAAATTGATTTCTAACAGTTTTTTTTGAAAGTCAATATAAGATCTGCATACCATCAAGTGCAGTTAAGAAAAGCTGCCCATTAACTGCAATTGAAGCTGCCAGACGTTTATACCAATTTAAGCATTTGCCATATGGGTTAACTAATGCTGTTGCAGCTTTTTACCGCGTCATAGACAATTTCATAGCCAGCAACAACCTATAATTCACACATGCATATTTGGATGATATCTTATTGGTGGCTCAAGAAGAGCACGAATTTAACCAACATACATTTCTTGCTGCTGCAAAGAAAACAATTTGGAGATCAATCTAGAGAAGTCAGAATTTCCAATTTCTAAAATTAATTATATTGGTCATGTCATCACAGACAGTAAATATTCACCAGATCCCAATTGCATATAGGCTTTAGTTGAGCTTTCTGTATCAAAAACAATATCTCAGTTGAAAAGACTAGTTGGCTTGCTGGCCTATAACTCGAAATGGGTGAAGAATTATGCCATTAAAATTAAACCCATTTTGGAAGCAGCACACAATAAAGAATTGCCATTATCTAATGATGCATTACAAGTAATAAACGCCATGACTAAAGAGATCTCTCAATCTGTGTTGGCTACACCAAATTATCAACTGTGTCCACTTTGCATTGAAACAGATGCATCTGGTACCGTGATTGGTGCAACCTTGCAATAAAATGGGAGGCACTTGCTTACTTTTCTAGAACATTATCAGTAACTGAATGTCAAATGTCCACCATTGAGTGAGAAGCAATGGCCATTGTGGAATCATTTCTGAAATGGTGTTATTACCTTCTGACTTTTCCAGTAATTGTCAAGACTGGCTAGCAGACAGTTAGTTATATTTTCTATCATAAAAAGTCATGGATTAAAAATGATCCCCTGGCAAGCTGAGCTCTCGGAGTTCCACTATGACTTGCAATGCCATCCTGGCAAGCAAAACATTATCACCAATGCACTCTCAAAAATAGTGGCAACCAAATCTGGCATTGATCTTACCAAACTTCATGATTCATTAGCACATGCAGGCATCATGAGGTTTTGGGAGTATATCCGCCACCACAATATTCCCACAACTTTGGAAGAAGTCTGCAACATTGTCAGCAGATGTCATTCATGTCAGTAAATAAAACTGCAGTTTTTTAAGCTGGGAAATCTACATTAGTAAAAACTATGCGTCCATTTGAAATGCTTGCCATTGATTTTGTTGGACCCAAAATTCTTGCAAGGAATAATGGGAATTGATATTTGCTCACCATCATTGACGAATTCAGTTGGCTTCCTTTTGCTTTCCCACTAAAGACATGAAAGCTACCACTGTTACCCATTGTTTGTCACAAATTTTTGCATTGTTTGGAACTCCTTCATTTATCCATGGCGGTAGTGGAAGTGTATTCACTTCTGACCACTATAAGGAATTTCTGGTCTCCCAAGGAATTGCCAGTTCAAGGACGTGTCCTTATAACCCATGGTGCAATGGCCAAAATGAAAGATATAACGGTGTTATTTGAAAAGGTATCTTTACAATAATACATTGCTGCAATTTATCTCCATCTGACTGTGAGCTGATATACCACAAGTACTAGCACCTCTCAGTTCCTTAATTTGCAAACAACTGGCAAGACGCCACATAGTTGGTTTTTTGAAATTTCAATGGAAAAATACTCAAGATTTTCTCTCCCTCATTGGCCAAATTCTGGAAATGAAGCATTGCTGAAACGTCAAGTTCAGTGCAAAAGTGATCTTATTGGCGGTCCAGTTGAGATTCTGAATGTAATGTTGCCCCATTCTGCACCGATTCGGACTGCAGGAAGCCAAATTGACACTGTTTCAACTACCTCATTGGCTCCACTTTCGCCTTCTGAAACAGAAACTGTCCAGGAATGCACAACAGTTGCAATACCAAAAGAATCAATTCCTCATAACTTGATTTCTGCTGAAGATTATGCTGAGTCATCCAATCCAACAATAGTTGTCCAGCATTTTGCTGATGTAGACCAGAGTGCTAATCCCGACGTTCTTACTAGCAATGACACTTTGGAATCTCCCAAATCTTCCAAAGATACTTCACAATTAAAATTGTTTCACCCATGATGATCATTCCAAATGTCTAAGACGCCTAAATGCCTGGAGATGCTAATGTCAGGACCACATCATCTGCAGTATTGAAAAGATGGGAAGAATGATATGAACAATTACTAAGTGATTTTAATTAGTTACATTTACAAGTTTGTCATAAGGTAAACTGACGAGTATTGGATAATGGTAAACTCACAAGTATTTATGTTGCATGTATGAAGGCTTTGCATTGTGCATTAATGTTTATGTTGATTTACAATAATGGTGCTATTACTATTATGCTACGATTTTATTCAATAAAAGCTTAATATTTGTAAGCCTTTTATACTTCAATATGAAATATGAAGAGGCATGTCAGGTAATTTGCACTGATACATTAGAACACCACCATGACAATATAGACAATAATCTGTGGGGATGCATCAAAACAGTAGTCACCACTGCACTATCTATTTCCAAATACCTGTCAACAAAAATATATTTTGTGTTCCCATGGAGAATTAACTGCTGTATGGCTGTATGGAATACTGTGAAACTACACAATTCCTTCATTTTTTCCCAGTTAGCAAAGGAATTTCCTTTTCAGAACCAAGCCTAAACAGGGAATATGTTCAACAGCCATTGCCTTTTAATAAATTATTTTCTGTATATTTGTTTATATGTCAGTTTGACCAATGTGGTCACAGGCATGCATTTATTTATTTCTTTAAAATATATTTATTTATTTATTATTTATTTATTTATATTTACTTAACAGCTTTGTCACCCATTGAATTCCCATTTGAACTATGGTCCATGAGAAATACAGCAATTATTTATGTATTTTTATCCAGCTTCATACAGAACTTTATCTTGTATTTATTTGTTTTTGTATGCTATTAAATCTTGGTCTTGTATGGCATTGTAAAGTCACTGTCATTTTGAAGAACAGAAGGAAAATATTTACGAAATAGATTGACAGCATCTGTATCACTATTTGTTATATGGATTTCATGGCATGTCATAGGTGTAACTTGGTTTGAATAGAAATTAACCTGAAATTTTCCAGAGATAATTTCAGTTCAGATAAAACGATTAACAGATTGAAAATCAGGATTAAGAGAATAGAAAAATATTATTGATTTTTATTTATTACAAAAAATCTGAAATATGATGTTTATAGTCATGTTTTGCTGTTTTCAATTGAACATGTTATTATTTATATGGACTAATTGAAGCTTCAAAGTGAAATTTAATAATTATAAAAATTTACAAAGTATGAAATAAAAAAGAAATTTACTCTAATAATTAATACAGTCTACTTTTGAAAAGTGCACGAAAAAATATAAAATTCACGCAAAAATTCTGAAAACCTAGAAAATTACATTTAAGCCAGACCCTTGTTTCAATACTTGCAGAAAAATGGAAATCTGTAATATGACAGTTGAAAGAATTAAATGGCAATATATGCTAGCAAGTTGCAATTATAAAGGCAGAAAGTGCATTGTTGTTATTTTAAATTTTTGAATATATGCACTATAGTGATGCATGTTCACAGAATTCTGAAAATATCTAAGCAATCATATTACAACTGACAGAATTATCTCTGTTGAAAGTAATTTATTTCTAAATTTCTAGAAACACAAAAGTTTCAATGGAGCAATGGGGCATTTGTAAGACACCACAGATTCACGAAAATTGCAGGTACTTGTGGAATTTGAGTGCTTTTTAGGACGTCTAAAATATCAAAAATCAATTAACAGTAACGATTTTTTTCTTTTGTGTTTAACGTTAATAATTCCTTCACTGTTACTAAAAACAGCTTACTGCCATTACTGTTGCAATAATTAACGTCCATTATTAAGGACCAGACCTGAGAGCGAGAGACTCATTCTGCTGAAATTACTGATAGTTTGGATATACACTATGCTTGAATTAAAATTATTAGAATTTGCTACTTACACTATTAGATGAAATTTTTTTTCAATATTAGCTAGATGGCGTCGTAAAATATTGATTTAGTATGTAAAAAACAAAGGGAAATTTGGTATTTAGAGCTATAGCACTTTTAATATTGCAATTTACCCAACAATTATGAGTAAATTACGCTTTGCTGCATGTATTCAGCCATTAAAATTCGAAATTGACCTAGTGAATGTTGGGCCAAATGAGGTTAAATTTAGTAAAGGACCTTTCAAAAATTCGTTAGAATTTTTAAAATTATTGCTTTGTAGAGGTGATTCCGAATTGATATTTTTGTATTACGAAACGAATTATGATTGCGAACCTCTTCTGGTGAGCTTGCAGCTGTTTATTTTATTCTACTCATTTCCGATCTTGGGACAAATTATACCACACACCCACAGTTTTACACTGCTTTATGAAATTTGCAAGAGAGAATAGTGTAAGTTTAGTTAGATATTAGAAAATATATAACAATTATTATGTTCATAACATTTTCATTTCGAATATTCTACATAATTTTTTTTATCTTAATGTAACACCAAATTTGTAAACCCTGTTATTATATTACAGCTGCTTATGCAATAACTATGCTTAATTTGCAACTGTTCTTATTAATTATATATAGAATAAAGAATATCTTATTGTTTGGGAAGGTGGCATGTACATCAATATTTCCAAGATAAAGCTTCTTAATTATAGTAGTTACTTAAATTAAAAGTTATGTAATGCTCACACAAAAATTAATACTACCTGATGATATAGTGATATTAAACAATAAAATTGTGACATCATAAATTTAGAAGAAGTTATGGTTACTTGGAAGCCATGCTCGACTTAGCTTACCTACATAGTATTTTTGCAAAAGCTAACGTTCTATTTATAACCCTATTGTTGAAAAAATTACATTGTATTTCACTGGCAAGCAAGCTTTTAAGTTGGGCTTTCTAAAATAATTACCGAGTAAAAGTAGGCTACATTAAGTACATATGTTTACAGCTATTGTGACTTATTTGAACTAATATAAATTGGCAGCTAAGGTGCTAGACTGACTTTAGTTTACAAATTTTAAACATATTGCAAGCTTATATTTTGAATTTGCCAACTCGTACCAGGCACGCTTGAACGGCCGTACTTGGCGCTTATGTAAACAGTTTTTTTGCCACTTTTACACCAAATTGGGTTGGACTATATCGACTTATATCCATTATTAAAGATCCACTACAAAATAGTGCATTTTATATATTTGGATGACTTTCTGACATATTTTTAGTTTAGCATCCGTCTAAAAATAGTGCATCTACCATATTTGGCTGAGCTTCTCCTTATACATTATAGCATTCTTCTTTGTCTCTTCTTCACTTTTTATATTTTAACTCTCAACTTTATATATTTAGACAGCCAGTACTCTGTCAATTCTTGTTGAACTCCTTTGCTCTTTTCAGCATTCATTAGAGCTCCTCTAGTTCTATATTACATTGTTAATGTTATATTTTTAGTTATTATCCTCTTTTTGATATTAACATTTTAGTTTTTTTACAAATTTCAATTTTCTAATTAACAATAACAACAGATGCATTTCAGAACACTATTACTCTGCTACTTTTGACGTTATCGAGTAGGGCTATAACGTAAAACATGCGCGCTGACTAGCTCCAACTGAAATTACTTTTTAGTTTTTAAATTTATCTATACTGGTTGCACAGTATCGGCCAACACAAATATTCAATTTAACACTTTCGTAAGATTCGATTATTATAATTAATAGAGTAGACTAAATTTCCACACCTATAACTCCATGAGTTTTTATACTATCCACACAGTTCAAATGCCATTCGATGCGTGCTGAATAGCTCTATGATAAACTGATTTTTAATTTTTGAATTTTTTTAATTTTCCCTATTTTTAGAACGATAAATGTAATTGATAAAAACAAAACTTTAATAGAATTTCAATATTTGCTTTATGTAAACAAACATAGTATTTTTGCAAAAGCTAACGTTCTACTTATAACCCTATTTTTGAAAAAAATACATGGTAGTTCATTGGCAAACTAGCTTTTAAGTTGCCACCAATAACACAAACGTAATCAAGGCATATCTACTGATATACTAGCAGTAAAAATCAATCATAAATGTTTGTTTTTTAATTATATTCAACACTAAGGGCTTTCTAAAATAATTGCAAAGTAAAAAGTAGGCTACATTAAGTACATATGTTTACACTTATTAGTGACATATTTGAACTAATACAAGTTGGCAGCTAAGGTGCTAGACTGACTTTAGTTTACAAATGTTAAATATAATGCTAGCTTATATTTTGACTTTGCCAAAGCATGTCAGGCGCGCTTGAATGCCCGTACTTGGCACTTATATATGTATAATATATATATATTAAATTTAGAAAAATTTTTTACCTTTGTTATGAATTATGTAATTCTTGATTAACCCGACTTGGTTTGTGTTTACCAGTGAATAGTTTTATTTTTAAATGCAGTCAATTTAACAGGTAAATTCGGAAGTTAATCGGTTTTAACTTTTCTAACACGTTATCCTCTAAGTTTAAAAAGTTTATTTTTAATATTGCAATTGGTTTTCACCTAAACTTGATACTTTAACTTAAACTGCTAATTTAGAGTTAGAACTTAAAAGATTGAAGTATTACCACAATCTAATTATTGACTAGTTATTAATGTTAAATAAATACAACTAGATTTAAGCTAAATTTTGAATTTAAGCAAACCGAAATTATAAAAAACAAGGGTAAATAAGTTGATAATTGTTTTGCTCTAGGCTTCATTATTGCATTTTTGCAGGACTTGTCTATAATGTAAAGTTTAGCCTAGCTATAAAATAGAGGATAGAAATAACTCGTCAGGTACCCAAATTATCTGACCTGATGTTGGATATTGGGCACAACAATTTGAATTTGGTTTGGATCGGGTCAGATGAGCTACTCTCAGGTAATTTTCGGGAATGATAATCTGGATAAAATGCAATATTTTGTATTTATTTGTTTCCAATTCACGTACATTTTTATGTTGAGTATTCTGTTTTTCATCGAATGAGATTAGATCGGGTTAGTGAATCAATATTCGGATTGGGCCGGCTCGAGTAAGGTAATCAATATTGTCGGGTTAGGTACAGGTTCTTTTATTGAATGCCAATCACAGTCACTCATACAGAAATATGTGTCCAGATATTGCTTAACCAGTGCTTATCAATAATTTCAGTAATTTAGGTCATTATTTTCGAAAACCTACATAATGTTTAACCCTAAAATCGAATTATATTGATACAAATGTCATGTAAATTATTTGATATTAGAAATAAATGTATTTCAAAATATCGGCAATATACAATTGTTGAATGTTATTTCTATAATTAGTTTTCCCAGGAACAATATATTTTGCATTCCGGCATATGCCGGCAAATATGGATTTGCCCAATTGGTCCAACAACATAATGTCGCGCTCATATTGAGCCTGTTTGCACAGCACATATATCTCAATAATGGGATATTTTGTTTGCTACGTTTAGAACACAAGATGATTTTGTCGTGAAATCCTATGATTTGCTCAACAACATTTAGCGCTTGGATTACCAAGAAACGACAGTGCAGTGGGAGAATGGAGAAAAGGCGCCTGGGACAATAATGACGCTATTGAAACAGACATTGTAGAAACTTTTGAATAGTTTCGTGATTACATGATATTGAATTAAAAAATGTTGCGTGAAATAGTACGTTGTTTTAATATAAAAATGTCTAGGACAATTGCGTTTAATAATTTCTCAATTGTTTAGTTTGACTACATAAGTGAGAATAATAATTTCTGAACAAAGTTCATCTCAAACACTTGCAAGGATCATCACAGTCTACACAATTTTTAATAAATAAAATACTGGATATTCAATATTATTGTTCAAGATTGAAAACTTACTGAAAATTTATATTTAGGTTTTAACTTTTCATTGATTAATATTAAAAATTATCAGACAAGTGGTCAAATTTTTTCAATTCCTAATACTAGTAACAAAATGAATAAAATGCAGATGTATTAACAGTAGCGCCGAAAGTGGGGTGGCAATTGCCACCCAATATTTTATTGGGGTGTTTGTACCACCTCAATGTTTCAATTTAATATGCTGAATAAAACACAGACGAAATAATAAAACACAAATTTTATCAACATGCCTATATGTGCATATTTGCCAATGAATAATGTTTTGCTTCTGGTTCTAGGTTTATGTAAAACAATTTGAAAAATAAATATAACAAAAATATATATATTTCGAAACAAAATAGTTGAATCCTCTAAAATGCTGTACTTTTTAAGCAACGAATGATATAAAAATGATAAAAAATGAAAATAAAAAAGATTCAATTAAAAATATGCTTTGCACATAAAAATTGAAAATATTTGTATGAATTTCAGTGAATATGAATTAGTAAATTTAATGTCAGAAATTAGTAATGTAAAGGACGCAAAGTTCTAAAAATTATTTCGACTACTATTTTGTATTGGCAACAATCAGTATTTTGGTAAATCAATTTTGTTCTCAATCAGTTTTTGGAAACACTTGCACAATTCATCAACATATAATATCACTCAAACTTAAAAACATTGTCACAGAAATATACTACTTCGAACATTTCTGGTGGATGATCATTTCTGTTCAAAACATTCCTTGTGAATGAAACTTCAAGTTATAGAAAGGGAAAGCAAAGGGTTTTTGGTCAGTTGAAACCACCTGTGATTAATCGAAGAAGCCCACCAACAAAACGTTTCTGATTGGACAGAGCATTTTCAAAAGTGAAAAAGTTCCCTATCTTTAGATATTGATTAGTTATATTCCAATGAAACTATTCAAAATTGTTCTGTTATGGTGACAAAATGACCCTTTTCAATAACGAGTCTCATTAAATTTCCATTGATGTTCTTGTCATTAATTTCAATGCTTCAATTCTCCACGATATTTTTAAAAAAATGTTAATCATGAAATGCTCTGCGACTTTGTGAATGCTGCGATAACAAAGACCATTACTAGATTACTAGATTCTTCTATGATTTTAAGGTTCAAGTACAAAGTCGGAAGTCGTGTCCAGTAAATATTTCTACTGACAGAAATTCTTACTGGATATTTTAGATAAATGACAGAGAATTAACGTGCGTTAATTCTCTGTCATTTATTTCAAAAATACAGTAAGAATTTGTTTATGAAATATGCTCTACATAATCTGCGTATTTGAAAAGCAATGTCTAGCATTTCTTATATTAAAAAACGTAGGATTGATGTTTTGTTTATTAAAATATTAATATATTCAAGTAATTTAAATAATTATAATTACAGTATATATTTTGTAAATTTTATAAAAATCATAAGGTTGTGATACCCTTTATTACTGATGTTCATTTAAGAGTGATAAAAATATCAACTCTTTAAGCTGCCCTAAAATTCAAGTAATTTAAAAAATATATAGGCATTTAAGCTTAGCAAGTTTTGCCCCTCAATGTTGAGTTGCTTCCGGCGTTCTGCATATTTGCTAATTGCACGCTCGTCGCCGGTTGGCCAACTATTGAAACCGCGCGCGGCCAAGTCTACTTAAGAAGGATTAACTGAAACCGCCGGTTGGAATGTATTAGTTAATTCAAACTCGCGTAGCCGGTTGGCCAACTGTATTTGTTAATATACACTCGTACAAATAGTGCCTGCGGATTTCATTTGCTAATTCAACGCTATTGGCCAACCGACCAATAATATAGTCGTACTCAAACTTTTGGAATTGNAACATGGTGTATTACCCCAATAAAAGAGTCATGTGTGAAAAGTCGCGAGGAGTTTATATTTAATTCAAAATTAAAGACAGCAAGATTAACGATTGAAAGAGCTTTTGGTCTTTTAAAAGGTCGTTTTAGAAGACTAAGGTACTGCATTGATGCCAGGTCAGACAATCGAATTGTGAACATTATCTCAGCTAGCACTGTTATCAGCAACATATGCATTTGGCAAAAAGATGATATTGAAAAATACATTTGTGACACAGAAGAAAATGATGATTATTGCAATACATCTTCTGAAAATAATCGAGATGGAACTTTTAAAAGACAACAATTAATTGCTTTTGTTAATTTTAATGCTTAATTTTTTTTTTAATTTTGATTAAACACTTCAAAATTTTATCAAAGTAAAATATAACTATATAAAATAAAATGCAATAATTCCACTCGTGTACTTAATGTACTGCTTAATGGTTTTACGAAAATTTTAAATGTCTGTTACAAATTAAAAATACAGGCAAGCATACAAACACTCGTGAAGTTTACAATTATAATTTCGACTAAATCATTTGGAATGGTTGGCGAGCGTCGTTAGCAAATAGAATTTAAGAGTGGTGAATTAACTAATACAGTCGGAATTATTCGGTCGCCGCTCGCGTGATTAGCAAATACAACCATTATCCCGCTTTCATCTTGTGTGCTATTTGAAAGTGTAAAGATAATGCTTCATCAGCGCAAAGGAATATATTGTTTAAACATCGAGATAAAATGAGTGCATTTAACTTCAAATAATATTAAATTTTTCACTACATTTCTTCACCGTTAGAGGGCTTATAAANTAAAATATAACTATATAAAATAAAATGCAATAATTCCACTCGTGTACTTAATGTACTGCTTAATGGTTTTACGAAAATTTTAAATGTCTGTTACAAATTAAAAATACAGGCAAGCATACAAACACTCGTGAAGTTTACAATTATAATTTCGACTAAATCATTTGGAATGGTTGGCGAGCGTCGTTAGCAAATAGAATTTAAGAGTGGTGAATTAACTAATACAGTCGGAATTATTCGGTCGCCGCTCGCGTGATTAGCAAANTTTAGAAGACTAAGGTACTGCATTGATGCCAGGTCAGACAATCGAATTGTGAACATTATCTCAGCTAGCACTGTTATCAGCAACATATGCATTTGGCAAAAAGATGATATTGAAAAATACATTTGTGACACAGAAGAAAATGATGATTATTGCAATACATCTTCTGAAAATAATCGAGATGGAACTTTTAAAAGACAACAATTAATTGCTTTTGTTAATTTTAATGCTTAATTTTTTTTTTAATTTTGATTAAACACTTCAAAATTTTATCAAAGTAAAATATAACTATATAAAATAAAATGCAATAATTCCACTCGTGTACTTAATGTACTGCTTAATGGTTTTACGAAAATTTTAAATGTCTGTTACAAATTAAAAATACAGGCAAGCATACAAACACTCGTGAAGTTTACAATTATAATTTCGACTAAATCATTTGGAATGGTTGGCGAGCGTCGTTAGCAAATAGAATTTAAGAGTGGTGAATTAACTAATACAGTCGGAATTATTCGGTCGCCGCTCGCGTGATTAGCAAATACAACCATTATCCCGCTTTCATCTTGTGTGCTATTTGAAAGTGTAAAGATAATGCTTCATCAGCGCAAAGGAATATATTGTTTAAACATCGAGATAAAATGAGTGCATTTAACTTCAAATAATATTAAATTTTTCACTACATTTCTTCACCGTTAGAGGGCTTATAAACTCTTAAATATATTTCTTCTAAAGAATGCCATTTATATTTTTGTTATCACATGTTTAACGTTCTTTAATAAACGTCAAGGTGTTTGCGTTGCGTTGATATATAGTATACACTAAAGATGAAACTAGCATACCAAGTCATAGACTGTAACAACGCCAATGAGTTTTACATTTTAAAAGAAAATCTTCAAAGTGTCGCCACAAGTTTAAAGGCAAAATATATTCCAGTAGTTATTGTTGGAAGAAATCGCTCTGGTAAATCATATTTTATGAATGTAATTCGACGAAAGTTGTTGAAGGAAGACAAAGATGGCCAACTTTGTGGATTTGAATCTAAGTATGGAGATGAAGTGGTTACGCGCGGATTGTGGGCAATGGTATGCAACTCGGAAAAAGAATATTCATTTTTGCTCTGTGACACTGAAGGTGCATATGAAATTGGTAGAGATCCAATATTCTGTTCGAAGATGTTTGCAATATCAGCTTTACTTAGTTCATGCTTCATAATAAATATTAAAGGCAAAATTGATGCTGATGAGCTTTCGTTTATTAAGAGTTTTTTTGAAAATTTGAGCAAAAACTCCGAAGAAAATGTTGAATTAAATACACTTGTTTTTTTAATTAGAGATTGGTCATATCCAGAAAAATATAAATTTGGCTTAGAAGGTGGGCAGGAGTACCTTAAAAAAGTGTTGGAAAATCCGAGTAATGGATCGCTTAAGGATTTAATATACATGTTCAATCATGTTTACGGGTTCTTGATGCCTTCCATAGGTACAGACCAAATAGAAGATTCAAAATACTGTCAAAATTATAAAAATGTTCGTCCGAAATTCAATGAATACTGCGATGAATTTCTGAAGAAAATTCTTTTAAAGCCTTTGATCATGATGCATGACTCGAAAACATTAGGCAAACAACTTTCTACAGTCACAAAAATGATTAATGATGAAAAATCTATAAATTTTTTCAAAATATGGAAGGCCGTGAAAGAAATAGGGACTGCAGTTGTTGTAGGTACTGGGATTGCTGTAACCGTTGTTGGTGCGATTGCACTTGGTGCATTACAGGTAATGAACACGTAATTATCACAATTTTTTACAGCAAGAACTTAATGAACATTGTAAGAGTGAAAAAATAGTCATTTCATTTGTTGAATTAAATATTTTAATATTTATATTCATAAAATTCTGTCCCATACTTTTCACTGGAAAATAAAAAAATCCTAGTTTTTCATTAATAATTTTCTTGTTTGCTTCCCTTAATTCTTAGTTGATTGTAAACAAGATTTTCGTATCTTCTAAAAAAATTTTTATAATGCAAATTTATCACGTAGCATTCCTATAGATTAGTCTAATTTAGCAACCTTATCTTTAAAGTTAACTTGTTAATATCCAAATAAATTCAATTTTTTATAATTGACTTCATCCATATTTTCATTAATAATAAAAATCTTTGCATCTCACACTCTTGAAGAAAACATCATTGAGTAGGATTACCATAAACATATCCAGTTTCAATCCCTATTGAGAAGTAATACTGGCTTTGCAGTTTTCATTAAGCTTAAGGTAAACATTTTCAGGCTGTTTACAAAAATATAAAAATTAGGCATGTTTTTAAACATTAACAAATTTGCTAGCATATGCCGGTAAATATGGATGTGCCCAACAGCAAATTGTCGCGCTCATATTGAGAAGTTTGCACAGCACGTATATCTCCATAATGGGATATTTCGTTTGCTACGTTTAGAACACAAGATGGTTTTCACGTGAAATCTTCGTAAATACGCTAATCTCATCATTTACACATAATGCCTTTATGAATGCACTTTCTTTACCAAATTTCTTTAATAGCTGAAAACGTTTTGCTATGAAATCCAAGATCTTGTTTTAGAGCTCTCGCATTCTTCTTTCAATACTTGGAGAGCCTCTTCGAGCTTTACCTCTCAAATTCTGCCCGCAAATTCTTTTTCTCAAGACTTCACCTGCTCTAAGATCCGTAGAATCATCACTATTTAGTATCCGCATTTGCACAGTTCCTCGTTATTTGGCACCTAGTTCGTGCTAAATTTGTTTAAAAATCTTTAAAACAACGTAATGTTTGCAACATTTTTTAATTCAATATCATGTAATTACGAAACTATTCAAAAGTTTCTACAATGTCTGTTTCAACGTCATCATTGTCCCAGGCTCCTTTCCCCCATTCCTCCCTCTGCACTGTCGTTTGTTAGTAATCCAAGCGCTGAAAGTTGTCGAGCAAATCGCATTTGGTGTAAATGTGGATCAACTTTTGACATAGTTGCTTAAAAAATCACGTGTTTCACATTGTTTATTTAAAAATCCATCATTTCCATGAACTATGGTTATAGCGAATTAGGAAATCTAAAGAATTAATATACGCTAAATTAAAGGAAACATCAAGTAGAATAAACGTAACAATAAGTAGCTAATAGTTAAAGTAAAATAAATATAAATGGCGCTTGTAACGTCCATCCCCAAAAGATGTCGGATGTTGCAACAACAAATTTAAAAACTTAAGCGGATAATTTGTACTTGTTTAGTTCTAAATTATTTTAGTAGGACAGACTATCTTTGAGCATGGTTTTGCTATTGGAAAATCGTTTTGGCAAAGCTGATGCTTGCTAGAGAATTCTTATTATTAAACAGCTTATTTTTGCAATCACGACCTAACTGTTTAATTTCCAAAAGAAAGCGGCAATTGACCAAATAAATTTTCCGTTACTGCTGATTCTGGAAAAATTTTCTAGCAGCAGCTCCTATTTCTGACAGCTTATCAAAAATAGGATGAATTTAGTATGTAAAGGTTTTGCTCTCGTCCACACGTCTCTCTTTACAAGGTTTACTAGCAATAGTTTTCTAATTTTCCCTTCTCTCTAATTTGTCTTCTCACGTGGGTAGATCCCAGCTCACTCTAATTACGTAATTTTCTGTAATATCTTCTATGAGGCAACCAAAGAACAGTAATGGAAAAGTCCCCTGCTTAGCTTTACCCAAATACTGTTACTTACTCTCTATGAGAAGGTTTCGTGTCTAATTCAGCCTAAGGATTTCCGTGATTTTTCGAATTGAGCTAACACTACACAATTCAATTCTCTGATGTAATCACGACTACTTAGTAGGATTATTTTTCTCTCTGTTCCTAATCCGAATTCGTATCAAAAATGTGGTTTGCCCTACACGTGGAACTTGACAAGTAAGTTTTATTTCTGTTATGTTAAAATCGGACGTTTCTATCCCTAAAGATGTAAATTAGTTCTTTCTAACTAAAGTTTGTATGCCCTACTTAAGTGTCACTAGTCGGTCCGAAATTTGTGTGACCCTACAGTGCAATCCCTAAAGAATTTAGCACAGATTCTATTAATAAACCCTAGTAATGTAAACTGGGAATAAGAGTACAAGAAAACGGGTTTTAACCACTTATATTTAACAGTGTATGATTATTATAACACTCTATATAACTCTATTTATATAATCAAAACCAATGGCTGCCAGTTTTAGGTGCAAGTTGTAGCTTATTAACACCCGAGAGAATCTTACCAAGGAAGCGTCTTGTTATATGACACGATTGGGAACGATTCTGTGGCAATGCAGCAGCAATCTGGATTAACCAATCTAGCGAACTCGTCATGATTCTTCTGTAGACCCTGACCAAAACTGTCTGGCTTACGGCGTATTTGGACGGAGCTTCATCGTTCTCCTTCAAGTCTTGGCCAATTTCTTCTAAGTCTCTTCACGTTAGTTCGAAACCTTCTGTTAGTGTCTCTACGTTTGACAGAGCTTCACCCTCTGGATAATTTGACCAGATCCGTCTGAGCATCTCTGTTTTTCGCCGCCCTATTTATGTGCTCCCCTGTCAATTAACAAAGTCAACAAAAAGGGCGTGAATACGCCTACGAGTTTCTATTTTTAGAAACTTTCTCCACTTTTCTAGCTTCCCAACCAATTGGACGATAGGTTTAACACTCTCGGCACAGTACGTAATGTTTGCACATGTCAGTCAAACTTGAACTAGTTTAGTTTTTAATAAAGTTTGGCGGCCACAGGTTTAACCAATTACAAACTACGCTGAATAATAAACTAAATTAATAAAACTGCTCTAAATAAGTTTTACAAAATATATAAATGCTTAGCACCAAATTTTCCCACATTGCAAAACAAATTATGTAGCATTTGACAATAGTTTTGAAAAATGTACACTAAAATATTTAAAATATGGTGTCGGACGCTACAGGTTCCCCAAGTGGCAATTTCTTTACATTCTCAGGGCAATGTGATGTAGCTAAATTACTCAATAGACCATTACAGAATGCTTTATATATATATATATATATAATCTTGCTTCTTGCTTACTGCTCCACGTGCTCTAACTACTACCAGGACTACTTCAGCTTACTTCAATTACTACAATTTGATTTTAACTTGATATCAATAAGCAAGTTGAAAGAATACGAAAACACTTCGAATTTTTCTAAGGAAAATTCCTTCATGCAGTCGCAACATGGAAATTGATTCTGAAACAAGAAAATAGGCTTTTTTATTTGACAAATATTTGGCAGAACAAGTTCAAAGCCTTTCAAGTTTTAACAAAATGGCATCAGCGTTGGGACATGTAGGTTTTGGCAAATTGGTTAAAATGTAAAAAGACGTTAATGTCGATGGTCTTGATTTTCGAAAAACCGACAAAAAAGTATGTCAGCAGTGTGTTTTAAATAGCTCTTCCTATTATTTAATAAACATTTCTTAAATAAGGTTATAGTAAAGGCACAGGGGCGTACCCAGGATTTTCTGACGGGGGGGACATCATTGTTATTCTCTAAAGCGGGGCGAAGGCCCGCGAAAATTTTTGTAAATATTGAGAAAATAGACCCTAAAAAATGCATTTCATGATCCTAGATTTTAAATTTTTCAATTTTTTACGAAAAATTTTTTGATTTATCCAGTCAAAATTAAATTTGGAAACCTGACGGGGGGGACATTCCACCATGTCCCCCCCCCTGGGTACGCCACTGTAAAGGCATACTGACTGCAAAAAATAAGACAAATCTCCATAATCAAATTAACAAGCAGAACTATAAACTTGCTTTGTCTAAAATAAGCTCGTTGACAAGTCTGTCTTTTTTGAAGAATGGGGAAGGAGTTCTCAATTACATCCCAATTGATGAGAATTTGGCAGACCTTTTCACCAAGCCCTGGATTGGCAACAAGTTCACTAATTTGGTGTCAGAAGTGGTTAAGCACTCACAGAATTTTGAGGAGAGGCGTTGGAATTCTAACACCGGTAAACAACGGACGCTAATATTGTTTGTGTATATTTACAAATGATTGCATGAGAACGTGAACGTTTATTTTCTTATTACTGTTGTAAATCAATTCTCTCCGTGTATCTTAAATAGTTTCATTTTTCTACCATAACTAATAAATACAATCGAAATATTGGAACAGAACAAAGATGGACACGGGTGTGGGTTTACCCGCGCGGGTGCGGTGCAGTGCTGATACTGATTTTTAAATAATAACCGGGTTGTGGTGTGAGTGCACATTTATATTTTGTTATATTGGTAATAATAAACTAAACCAATATGAATTTTACTATGAACTCTATATAATATAATATATTTGAAATCATTCACTTAAACAAAATTAATAGGAAGTTAATTTGGTAATTGACATTTTTTGGCATAATTATTTGAAATGACATCTCCTCGTTGAACCACTAGCAGGTGTGTTGAGCGTGAGTGTGAATTTTTCAAAAAGACATGTGGGTGTGGTGCAATGCGGTTATTAAACAATTTCAACCGTGTCCATCTATAGAACAGGTTATGTGACGCCATCATTCAAAATGGCCACCATAGGGCATGGTAAAGTTCTATATTTGCTAATAATTCAGAAACTGCACTTTAGTCATATACATTTTACTTCTAGGGAGTTTTAAGGGTTGCTGAGTTAATCGCTATGATATCAATTTTCCATTTTGAATGTCACGTAGACGTAGACCTAAAGACGGCCACCTTTGATCTTTCAAAAATACCGCCAATAGTATAATTTAGCCTTTGCAGACTTGTCAACGAGCCGAGCTTCTAACGAGCCGAGCTTGAGCACAGTATTTGATATACAACGAGCCCGAAACGAACCTATTTTAGGCAAAGCAAGTTTATAGTTCTGCTTGTTAATTTGATTAAGGAGATTTTTCTTATTTTTTATGTAAAATTTTTATGTAAAAAATTCCTAAAGCGAAATATTTTTAAAAAAATTCAGCTCATTGGCAAATCTGCCTCAAACCGATGATTTGGAATCTTAATTTTAAAAATAATTAACAGGCAGAGTTTAAAGCCCATGAGATCGGGAAATAAAAATAATTCCGTGGCACAAATGTACAGTGTGCCTAAGTGGAATTTTTTTGAAAGTACAGTGTATTTACAAGCATATTTAAGTAAATATATTTATATTATGGAAATTTTCACGTGCTTTCGCAGCTTTAGATTTGCAAAACACCAGTAGTTATTTGTTGGAAGAAATCGCTCTGGTAAATCATATTTTATTAACGTAATTCGACGAAAGTTGTTGAATGAAGACAAAGATGGCCAACTTTGTGGATTTGAATCTAAGTATGGAGATGAAGTGGTTACGCGCGGATTGTGGGCAATGGTATGCAACACGGAAAAAGAATATTCATTTTTGCTCTGTGACACTGAAGGTGCATATGAAGTTGGTAGAGATCCAATAATCTGTTCGAAGATGTTTGCAATATCAGTTTTACTTAGTTCATGCTTCATAGTCAATATTAAAGGCAAAATTAATGCTGATGAGCTTTCGATTATTAAGAATTTTTTTTAAAAATTTGAGCAAAAACTGAAAAAAGTTGAATTAAATACACGTATTTTTTTAATTAGAGATTGGTCATATCCAGAAAAATATAAATTTGGCTTAGAAGGAGGACAACAGTACATTGAAAAATTGGTGGACGATTAGAGTAATGGATCGCTTAGGCTATTAATAAATATCTTTGAGCATTACAGGTTCTTGTTGCCTTCCATAGGTACAACAAACTGTGAATTCGAATTGGACAAGAAAATGTGGTATAGTAGTTCCCAATAAGTCGTATACTTTATATACAAGATAATAATGTTAAATGTTCTAATTTGTTGGCAATTTAAATGCTTTTACAATATGAATATTTGATTTTTAGGGAAAACATAACAGACGAATTAACTGCATTTCTGATAAATATTCAATCTGACATTTGTTCAATACGAGGTTCTTTCCTTGATCCCGAAATCGACGAGGAGTGGGATTTTGTGGGATCTTTAAACTTTATCATTACTACTGTGACAACGATTGGTTATGGAAATATTGTTCCAAAAACGGAAAGAGGAAGGTTTATGTTTTTATACTTTATTATTTATATATTTTGCAAATGTTTTAATATTTAAAATCAATAAATTAGGCTTGCTTTGGTCTTTTATGCTTTATTTGGTGTTCCACTAACAGTTAAATTTCTTCTGGAATTAGGAAAGCTGTTTTCATTCATTCCCCATGTAATTGGACTTTTTGTATCAAAGCAAATTCCACAATGGATGTCGCGTTTAACAAGGGAGTCCATTATCAATATCACAATACTTCTCTTTGTGCATTTCCTGTTCACAGTTCTGCCTGCATTTCTAGTAATGGAAACACAAGGTATGATTGTTTACATTTGCCCATACTTTTGCATGTTTTCTTAAAGTACTATACCTTATTTAAATAGTATTATACAAAAATCCAAATTTCAATTTGGAAACCATAAGTAAGTAAATCTCTGTAGAAATTTTCCATGTAAGGGTGTGTTTCCACTATCAAATTTTATCATCTGTTGTAATAATGTCGTTTTTGTGGTGTATTGGGATTTAATAGGCGTTGAATTGTTTGAGTGGCGATTATAGTGCGGATTTGTGGCGGTGTATAATTCCATCTAGCAAAAAACATTGAAAACAATTTGAAGATAAATTTTTTAAAAACTGCATTTTTATTGATAGTTTGTCGTTTTATTGTGAAAAGACGTTGTTTTGTAATGTCGTTTTAGTGACGTTATTATGACATTCAGCGACGTCGTTACGACAGTTCTATGTTTACTGGGTGTCGTTGGTGGGAACACAAATTTAGACTCATTAAGAATTCGCGTTGTTCTAAAATGTAAAATACGACAAAGTGTAGCAAAAACATCTACAATAAGATCATAATCCGTTTAATTAAGTATTTTTTAGTACAAGTTTGTTGTTTTATTAAATTTTACACAAATTTATTAGGATTGAAAATGATAAAATTTTTTACTTATTAATAAAATTACTAATTACAATTTTACTTTTGCTCATTTCTATTCTTCAGTCTATCTACCCAACACAAAAAGCAACTGACTGAAGCAATAAATTGGGCTATTCGTACTATGTATAATATCCCAAAGTATGAATCAGTAAATTACTTAGTGAAACATTATAAGAATTAACCTCCACATGAAACTATAAAACTTCAATCTTTAAATCTATTCCATAAATTCATGTATGCTCATAAATCAATTAAGTTTTTAGATAGATTCATCAACAAGACCAACAAAAGTAATAAAGCAGCATCAATACTCAAAAACAGCACAAAATTCTGGGACTGTTCCTATAGCTTAAATGTAATCAAATTGGGGAATGCCTTAGGCAGTGATATAAGAAATTCATCAAAATTAAAATTATTTAACAAACTACTGAGAGAAAACCTGAGAAATGATTGTTATTTGTAATGTAAGTGATCTTATCTTATAATTTAAATTAGATTTACATATTTTTTATTGTATTTGTTGACCATTTGTTTTTGGTCATTTCATTCATATTTATTCTGAATGAAAGTGTTTCGTATTATTAGGCAAAATTTAGTTTCTAATTGTTTGTAATTGATTCGAAAATCAAACTAACAAAATATTATAATTCAAAACTTAGTATTTTTTCTTGTAGCGCATAGTTTTATTTAGCCCCTAAGTAATAAAATTTTCGGCACAGACTATCAAGTTGTTCTCATGTTAATCTCTGATATTGCAGTAAACCCACAATAGAAAACCATCTGAAAAATTTCATTTTACATTCATGAGTGGCTCTGTAGTGCCATACATAGATATAGTAGGAAGAGATACCCCTAATGACGACAAAAGTACACCCATTCAAATTCGATCAAAAATTCATTTAACGTTCTTGGCATCTTATTGAAATGTCAGGCTTTTCAATTTTCATAAAATCATTTTTCCCCGGAAAAGTAGAGTCGATTTGTTTGTACTGGTAACTGGACCAAAAAACAAAAACAAACGATGCACCTGAGGCTTGGACTAGCATTTCCTCTTCAGCAAGCACCAATTTAGTTCAATATTCAATGCTATGTTAGAATTATTATACTTGCTAAGTTTAAGAATGTCTGTAATATCTTCGTTACACATTGCAATTGATTATTAAATTCATAATTATTGCACATTATTATCAGTACAAAAATACCACAAATATGTGCGATACCACAGACCTCCACGTTTCATGTTATTTCTTTTGATCATAGTTCAAATTTGATCTTATGCAAAACCAATAACTGTGCTTTACTATCGGCTCACATATATAATGGTGTTATTGAGCTTTCAAAAACATTATCCTCATTTTCTTCTGTCAAATGAGCAAATTATAGTTGGTACTGCGTAGCATAAAAAATTTTAATCAGCGAAGGGTTTCTTCGTAATGTTTCAATTAGCAATGTATTTCTAGCATGTGAATGATATAGCAATAAACGAGTACTAACAGTAGAAGGTTATAAAACTTAAATAATAATTTTTCGTTACATTGCACGTAAACATTCACTAATAATGTTCCCTACTCTTCAAAATTTTCAGTCTACCTGCCGCACTTGAGAGAAAATTAAAACTATCAGCATATACATGTATAGCAATATTTAGATTTTAATATATAAATATTGATTCTTGAATAATGATGACTTTATAGTTGTTGTTTTTGATAGTATCGTGAAATCATCAATACTGTAAAAATTTTTACAAACATAGATTACATTTAATCTTAAATTCTCAAATTTGATTTGAGATCACTCAAACCTCTCAATTTTATATAAAATTTCTACGTATTATTCATTAGAAATCGTTAAAAATTCAAATATTAGCTGAAAAAAATGCTTCACTGCTCTTGTAATGCTTAATAAAGTAAATATGAACTATTAATTCAAAATCCTGTTATGCAGCACAAATGCAAACCGCGATCTGCTGCATGAATGTACATGAGAAAACTTCTTTGTTAAAATAATAAAAATGGCTTTTAATCTTTCCTCTAAGAATATGTAGTTGATAGAAATTACTCGTGTAATTGAATAGAAATGGGACGAAAAAATCAAAATGATATTTTTGTGTTTGTACCAATCGCCAGCTAGTGAACTTGTTGGTTTATATACAAGTTTTAGAAAATAATGAATAAGTACTCTAAAACTGGTTTTCCAGAATATTTTTTGAGATTTATAAGGAGAGGCAAAAGGCTTATTACGGTTTACCTTATTGCCGCATTTAGCAACAATACAAGAAAACTATTCATATTTATTGGAAATACTGAACAAGGAACAGAAGTTGCCTACAAAATGAGCATATTGAAACCGTTCTCTGTTTCCAAGATAAAACATATTATGGATCCACGAGAACATAGATAATTCCCAATCAAACCAACCTTATATCTTGAAAAATACGCTTGATATGTTAATTCAATTTTCACCTGCAAGAGGAAGAAAATCCTAAATCTCGTCAATGAATTGCACGTACTGCCACTTTGATACAATTTCAACAAAATATCGATTTTTCTGTTTTTCCAATTATTACCGATTGCAATAAAACACAGAAAACAACTGTATATTGTTAAATCACAAATAGTTATGACTTAAAACAACATATTTAATTAAGCCTTTTGTTTCCCGTCGTACTTCACAGTGTGTTTTTTACTACCTTGTAGTAGGCCTAATTATCGCGATAACACCACATCCCTTCCTCGATTTCTCACTATTCGTGAGAATCCAGCTTTATAGATATTTGTTGTCATTATTTCTTTTTGGGTAGCGTCCCGGTGCTGCTGAGAAATCTCCATTGGTTTGCTGTGTCACTTGTGCAACGTCAACGTCATCCATTCCTTGACGGTCTTCCACCTCTCGTTCTAAAGGTAACTTTGCCAGACGCCATAATGAGACAGTTTCGTTGTTGATTACGGCTACTTGCGGATTGAGTATCTCATCAACGATGCCTTCTTCCTTTTTCAAGACTGCCAATTTGTGATACCTGTGAGGAGATTTGATCAAGACATACGGCTGATAATTTAAGGCTGTGATTCTTTGCTTTTTAGATAGAGGAAAGATACGTGAAAGCTTAAAAACTTCAAGAATAACACCCCTTTTTAGAAAATCACTGTATATTTGATGCAAAATCGGTATGGCGTTAACGTCATGATAGTAATTCGTATCATTGCAGAGCGAAAGTTAAGCTGATTTCAACCATGAGTACTTCCTTTAGAAACATCAATGATGAGTGCTATCCAAAACATTGAAGTCGCCACAGCTTGAAAAAATTTTCATTAGGATAGAAGTCAATAAGTTGGATCTATGAATGAGCTATCTGAGAGATATGCTCTTTTTTCTTTGGCAATAGATGGTGTTTGATAAACAATCAGGAAAATGTTGATTTTTTTCCCAGCTGAGCTTTATTATGTCAATGCACTGCACTCATTTAGGATAAAGTGCCTCTCAATTTGATGATGGATATTATTAATACACACACCCCTATGGCATATTTTTGTTTGAATTGAATTTAAGGCCGTCGTGACGCAGAGTATAATAACCAGGAATGGGAATAAAAAGTTATGTTTAAAACCTAACACTAATAGATAAGATGAAGTTTCTAATTATATTATTTACTAAGCACAATGGACAAGGTTGGTATGAAGTGCTTCTTTAATTTCAAACGTCTAATGCAGTGATGTTAGGTATCTTTTGTTCCGATTACATAAATCAGATTGGGTCTTCAACAGAATAAAAAATAATGTGATTAGAGATGATTTTGAGGGTCCAGCTGAAACCGAATTTGCTGTCAAGCTCGCTGATTGATCAAAAGACAACAATAGTGATAATCGATAGTGAAATAGTTCTACTTCATATATTTGAAATTTACTATTTCTCTTCAATAGTTAGTTAAAAAAAAATTTATATATATATGTATATATATATATATATATATATATATATATATATATTTATATCTCGCTCTCTGAAATGTTCGTAATAAGTACCAAACCTTAATCTAAGTAGAGAAATCAAACTTAATGGTTTGCAACTTGAGATCAGAGATGGAAGTGGAGCAGATTTTTGTGAACTGCCCTGCCCCACTCCACAGAATTGGTGCACTGCCCTATTTACACTTGTTGAGATCTCCCCCCCCCCATTTCTCCAAGTGTTATATTCTACCGTCCCATATTTTTCTATCACAATTTTCATTGCAGCACATGACCACTCAAATATTTTGAATCCTTAGTTCCTAGAAGACACAGAATTATTTTTTAATATCAATTTTTAATATGCCAATGCATATTATAATCATATTATTAATAGCAAAATGAAGCTTAATTTTAACTCTATAAAGCTTTTTATAAAGCTAATATTCTATACAAGACATTTATACAAGAACAATTGCACTCCTTCCAATGTAGTTCCAAAGCCTACTGACTACAAATCAGATCAAAATGATCTTGGTGATATCATTGAATAGAGCCATATTTCACCAAAAAGCTAAAAAGTACATGGCAATTAATTTTTCAAAGTGCGATTAAATTTCCAAGAAAATATAATTTTTTTTAGCAGAGAACTTTGATATAAAAAATAATTTTACAATCTCTAAATTTGGCAATCTATTACTTCAATCTTTCTTAGCTAAAATGTGTCTTGCCCCACGTTTGCCCCATGGGTACCAACTATTGAAAAAATCTTGCCCCATACCCGCTCCGACCTGCCCCACACCATCGCACCCCATGAGTCGACCCGCCCCATTTCCACCTCTGCTTGAAATAAATAGTTAAATGTCAATGGATTCTTTGGCATTACAGGCTAAAGTAAAGAAAAAAGATGTCATTTAAGTTAATATCAATTTGGTTTGAAGAGTCTTGTTGAGTTTTCTGACTCGATATCAGTTCGAATACACGCTTGCCCTAAATTAAATTGTATTTTCATATGGGTTTAATCCATAACTATCTCAAAAATCGTTGTTTAATGTGCTTCGATTCAAATTATCAATATCTTTGTGTGAATAAAAATATAAGGAAATGTTTGTTCACATTTAAATTTATTCAGATTCTCAATATAATGAAAATGCATTATCTAAAAAAACATGTTCTTTGATGCATTAAAAATCAATGATGTTCCTGTTTCACAAAAAATAATTATGTCTTTGTAAATGTATAGTGTTGTGCGAAACATAAACGAAACATGAGTGCTTTAGGATGGACATTCATCCAGTCATACTACTTCATGTTTGTGACTTTGAGTACAATCGGGTATGGAGACTTGGTTTACAATACAGAAGGACATGGAGCAGAAAGGCAGATAGAACTTCACATTTCAACATTGCTGGTAATTTATCTGTTTTTTGGTTTAGCTTTCTATTCATCAGTCCGAATAATGATCGTTGAAAGGAATCAAGTACACGAGCGCAATCAAAAACAAGAAAAACAAAGAAATGAACGAGAGCAGCGCAAAAACATGTTAAAAAACACAAAGAAACCAATATTCGAATGCAAATGTTGTGGTGAAATTAACGAAATACCTCAGTCATTCATCAACGAAATTGAGTATGCATCTAGCATTTTATATCTCTTTTAACTTTTGCACACATAGTTTATGAATGTTCATATTTGTATTTATTACAGACAGGGGCGTACGCAGGATTTTCTGACGGGAGAGACATCATCATCATTACCCAATGCGGGCGAAACCCCGCGAGAAATTTTTGAAAATATTGAGAAAATACATTTCACGATCCTAGATTTTAAATTTTTCAATTTTTTACGAAAATTTTTTTGATTTATCTAGTCAAAATCAAATTTGGAAACATGCCAAGGGGGGACATTCCACCATGTCCCCCCTGCGTACGCCACTGATTACAGATATGCACGACATTTAATTTAGGTCAGCGGAAGTAAAGTTGTGTTCCCACTATCTACTTATATCAGCAGATTTTAGTCGGAAATGCAATTATTTTCGTTCACATTGGCGATTTTTCAGCAGAAAAAGCGGAGTTGGAATAACGTTTAGACTAAGGATTTTTTATCAGATGATAAATTATCATCTTTTGATTGACAGTAAGAAAAATAATAACATCTGTTTATTGATTGGTCTGTTTTAGAATGTAAACAATAGTTGCATATTTTGACTTGAAATATTTCAATGACAATAATTTACGTTTTGGAAGTCTGTTCCCTACTTGAGAAGTAAGCAATTATCTTCAAGTAGCTATTCGGCAGATAGAATGCTCACACTATCGACTTTTATCACTAATTTCTTGACAGATGATAAAAGTTGATGGTGGGAACACACTTTAATGTCAAATATTCTAGTAAATTTTGAAATAAGTTTTATATATTCCTAACATATCATTTTTAATATTTTCAAAAGTTCGGTTTTTGCGCAATTCATTCAAAATTCACAAACGATAAAGTAACCAAATGGTTTTCAAAATCTAGATTCTTGATGTATATTTGATGCTCTTATTAAAATATTCTATTTTAACGATTGAATTTTTTAAGAATTGAGTTAAGATGAAATATTACGCATGTTAAAATGTTAATGTCGAAGTCTTTTTCTGCATGAAAATTTTTACTAAATTTAGGGTTCCAGGTTATAGCCGTAGTACACCCCACGACCACAACTTTAGGGAACCTGACCCGCCCTCGCAAAAAATTTTCTTTGGTCTATAAATTGGTTCAGTGATAATATGTTATTCTGTCCCCTCTTCCAACATGCTAAACAGAACTTTGGAGAACAATGCAATCTTAGCACACCAAGAGCTGGTAATTCTTGTTCTATGACAAGCAATCACCGAGGCCATCTAGGATTATATCAAAATTAAATTAACATTCAAGAACCTATTTTACAACCAAATAATCAAACAACATGCAGCCACAAAGATAGAAAACAACGATTGCCTTTCAACCATAACATACTTTAGTCACACCAATGAGCCTGATAACACCTGTATTTGCCACAAAAGGCCTTCGGATCGACCGATCAAACAGCAACCAAGTGCTCATCAAATTTTAAAATCAAAATGTATTATTTTTTTCATTTATCTAGTAGTGCCCGTGAGTTCTAATATACTTTATTCTGATTAATCGGACCAACTTTCTTCCTTAATTAGCAGGTTTAACCCGATCCTTAAAAAATTTCGGTCATCTATGCATCTATATTCACATTTAAGTGAAAAAGAAAGATATATTCTTCTCCTAAAAATCAAAATCAATTTGGTCTTTTCCTATGTGCGTGTAAACATCAATTTCGTAAACAGGATTGTTCAATATCATATTGTCGATAATATTTTTCTGATTTATCTATTTTTCAATTTTGAAGAATTTTATAGCAGATTTCTTGTAGGCAATACTTCCTATATCCATCTCAAATTTGAAGTTTGTAATGCAATATTCTCATAGTGGGGAATATTCAAAATTTGTAAATTATGGATAGATTATTAACAATTAGAATGTGTAAATTCGCCAAAATACACAATATTCTTAATGTAAAATTCAATCACCTATTCTAAGATATGTATATATATATATATATGCGGGTTAAGTTTTATCGCCCAAGTACCCCCGTGTCTGCCTCGCAGAAGTTTCCTTCTGGCCGCAATTCGCTCGTATAAATTTGTCATCCTGAATAATCGTTCAGTTTACCTGTAATACTTAAAAATGGGCGGAATTCGAAATATTTCACAATGCTCGTTGAAACATTTAATTCTGAAAAAAATTGTACCGCTTGTATAGAAGATTAAACAAAGTCAAACGAAAAAAGGAAAAACTATTTGAATTATGGTAAGTTTAATAAGTGCGCTCGCCCTTGCTCATCAGGCCAGATTAAGACTAGAATTACAACAATGGGAATCTTTGCACCGTTTTCCACAATTCCTATTGTAATCAATAATTTTTGAAAAGCAAAAATAGAATTACTTAACCGGATCCTTTCAGCTTAAGTGGATTTAACCGGACCCTATTGGTTTAACCACCTTTAACCTAACCGGATTAACCGTACCGGATCCAGCACTAGTATCTATTTGTTCATCAGTTGGAGTACGCATTAAATTATTTTAGTGGCTTTAAAATTGTGGATAGAAAAAAGTTAGCTTGTGTTAGTTTTTTTACATTAATCTATTTTATTTGCTATTGCTTACCAATTGGGGGAACCACTTTACTTTTGAATACAGTCCGACTTAATAAAGTGCAATATCAGTTTCCTATGTAAGCAAAACAGACTTGTCAACGAGCCGAGCTTCTAACTAGCCGAGCCGAGCCGAGCTTGAGCACAGTATTTGATATAGAA
>CABFPE010000072.1:1161595-1186795 GCA_900660155.1 Hofstenia miamia | reverse complement strand
CCGAGCTTGAGCACAGTATTTGATATAGAACGAGCCCAAAACGAGCCTATTTTAGGCAAAGCAAGTATATAGTTCTGCTTGTTAATTTGATTATGTATATTTTTTTTATTTTTGCAGTCAGGATGCCTTTCCTATTATCTTATTTAAGAAATGTTTATTAAATAATAGGAAGCGATATGTAAAAAATTCTTTGAACACAATTTTTTAAAAAAAACACCGGCAAAAAAGACCCCCTTTAAAAATTTTTTTGGGGGGACCCGACCCCAAATTAGACAAAATTTAAACGAGCCGAGCTTAGAAATGTCGAGTCGTTGACAAGTCTGAAACAAACCCTCACGGATGCAGCAATATTGTGAAATATCCAAATATGCTGTGAATTTCAAAAAGGAATATTTCTGAAAGCTGGAACAGGTATTGGACATGATTTTTATTCAATAAAAAAAAACCAAATTTTTTTAAATTAAGCCACAACAATTTAGTTTACCCAGCACGATTTTGATAGTTAGTTTTGTGTAATAGATAATAAATAATAAATATCAATCGACTGGAAAATCTATTAACTACGTCAGATATCAAATACAACTGGCTGCCTTTCAAAAACACATATTCTCATTACTAAAATCATGTAGCAAACACAAATGTCACGCCGTCTATTTCTCTTGGTGAAAGATTTTCTGCCCTTATGCGATTTAGTAAATTCTTTATGGAATGCCTTCATACTGAACTCTAGTCCTCATACCTTCAGCTTATTTTTCAAGCTCAAAAAGCACTCAAGAATTTTGCAGACAAATGAAGCAATGTAAATTTGCTTATGAACTCAATCGAGTTAGTGAAGCCCCACATTCTTCTAAAAATTGGCATCTGCTATCACAAATACAAAGCAATTATTCTCAACAAGGAATTTACATTTCTAGGCAATGCCACCAAGCTAAACTTCACTCCTCTTCCAATACGCACTCCATTTTCATATCAGATATTGACATTCAGTCAACAAGTCTAAAGGACCCCAAGTTTGCTGGAACTGATGGCATTGAGTTCAATGCAGAAGTCTTGCAGTGACTTATTTAATATCCCCTAATCTATACTATTTTCTCAGTCGATGGCATTATACCTTTTGAATGGAAAAAGATTATTGTGATTCCAATATACAATCATAAAAGAGACCACTCTGACCCTAAAAACAAAGATTTAATTTCCTACTAAGTAGAGATCTTATTAGTGATTATCAATTTGGATTTCTTCCACACCACTTCACAACTGATCAATTGACTTATTTACTGCATAGAACCATGTCACTATTGACGAAAAAACAGAAAGTAGCCGCAGTAATTCTCGATCTGGGCCTCACGTTTTGCTCTGATTCACATTTTGCAATCAATCTAAAAATGCCATCCTATGGAATAAGAGGAAAACGTTCTCACTGGCTGACAAATTATTTTTATTATCTATGTCAAAGAATAAAGCTCAACAACATCAGGTGCACCCTTGAGAGGAGTACTTGGAACCAACTTTTTGCTAATTATTAATGATTTGTCAGATACTCTTATACATTCAAGTTTCAAAATGCCCCTTGCCCCAACTAATCCTATATATGCTGATGGCATGATGTTGTAGCCTCTGCTGATACAGAACTGGTGGCGACTCTGAATGACGAACTGGATGCTATATGTTGCTAGTCAACCACATGGAGGATGACATTTAATCTCTCCAAAACAGTTGCCCAATATTTTTTCAAACAAATATTACTCACATCCTTCCTCTATGTGACGAGAAGCTTTTTGAAATATTAAAATGTACCTTTCTTTTGACGTAATGACTATGGACCATATTTCTTCATTGATTACGTAAGCCAAAATAACTTCATTATTATTTCTAAATATATGCTGTTTTTGATGAGAAATCAACGTTTTTAGGTATTTGAAATAAAGTTAACTTATCAGAGATAAATTTGAAAGATTTTGGGGAAAATATAAATGTCTCTTCCTTTTCCAAACACCTGATAAACACTTTTATTCCCTGCAAATGTTGCTCTCCTCTGATTGTCTTTATGCAAAGCAATCTAGAAATTATGGACTTAAGATTTAGGTGTTATGTTAGTTGAAAATAAAATATGTGCTAAGTAATATGCTTTTATATTTCCAAAAAAGAAGCGAATTTGAGAAAGGGTCAACTTGGAGAATATGTGTTAAAACTCTTGCCTTAATTATGAAACTAACACAATATTGCTTTTTCCCATCTTTTCCAAATTTACTCTTTTTGAGAAAAAAGATAGCAGTGGTTGTTACAGTGAAACAAAATAGTTAGGAATTATGTATATTCAAAAGATTTCTAATTCTCCATAATTGTAAAGCTCCAGGAGTCCATGTTAAAGGAGAAAGCAATTTTGTGTATCAAATAACTTGAATTTACAGCACCAAGGCTGCTACAAGCCTGGCAATAATTTTATGAACCAAAGTGGCATTAACGTGAGCGAACTTTTAGTTATTCAATCATCTCGAAGATATCTTCTTGCACTTATATGAACCACTTCTTCATGATTTAAAATTATTGCTATATGATTTATTATTTTTACTCAATACATTTGGCGCTAGAAATTATTGCATGTATCAAATTGAGGTTGCTAGCGGTGAAAAGAAAGTTTCTCTTTACAAACCTAGGAGGAACAGGTGGCCAAGATAAAGTAAAACAGGTAAAGGCACCATGAAAATATCACAAACAACTTCTATCGAAATTCTAAAGTTTTAACATGTTCTAAATTGTTGAAGATTGTAGGCCATTAATAAATTCTTAGTACGAGATTGATTTTGTGTTAAGTTAAATATAGTAAAAAATGAGTTAGTCTTAAAATTGAATACAGTCTTTTCATATTATTCTCGAAGATTCACTGGAACACAACTCCGTATACCAGGCTCCCCACACCATGGTGTGAGCTGATATGACAAAGATATTATGTGTAGTACAGGAAAATAAGTAAATTATTTTGTTTTTGTAATATTTATCAACCGTGAAAATTTGATCTAAAATTTGTAATATAGCCAACCGTGTTTTTGGATTTAACATAAGCTAGTTATGAACCTACAGAAAGAATTCAAATGATTCTGATTGAAAGGCATAATTAGTAGACTCATTCCCTACAGCCAGGGATTTCTATATATTCACATTTTCAATAATCATATGCATATACTCTTAAAAGAACATTTAGAACGAAATTTTCACTGTCTCATAAAATTGTTCGACGAATTTCTACTCAAAGAAGCGGCGGCGGCCGCAGAACACGTTCGCGCACATTTAACTTTGGACTGAAGAAATCGTCAAAAATTGTAAAAACAACACAACGACCAAAGTCTTTGGATTTGGATCCAGACGAAAAACATACTGCTGTAAATATAGAAGAAGTTATCACTGAATTTAAATAAGAAGCTTTGATATTTTGATGAATTATTGTTATTAAGGCAGTAAATATTTATATAGTTTCATAAGTATTGTAAACCTTGAAGTCAGAAGAAAGATGATAAGGCCACACTTTACTATATTAATGCATGTACATTTAAGAGTCTGCTGTTTGAAAAATGTTTATAACTTTGATTCAAATCTTAGAAAAGCTCAAAGAGGTTTTCCTTAAAACACATCGTATTCACAAAAGCAATCAAAAACATTAAAAACCCAGTTTTTTGGAGAGCAGCATAAAATGAGTTAGAGTAAAATAGGATTCTGGTGTCCAAATGCAAGTATTGTGCGGTTTAAGACCCCAGTCATTGATCAGTGAAATTGAGTATATATATATATATATATATAAAATTAAATGATATTTTGCTAAGACTTAGCATATTATGAAAGATTTATTCCGCAAACGTGTTCCGCTATATACGTATAGCTTCGTCAGTGCATATAGAGTATAGAGGGAAAATTTAGAAAAGTTTAAGAATGCTAGCATGGATTAATTGTCTATTTATAAGTTTATTATTAATAAAACAACAACGTAAAAAACTTTTCCAGCAGATTTCTGGAAAGGAGTTAACAATGAAAGCTATTTGGAGATATTTATTGCATACGTTAAATCTGATTTTAAAGTTAAATGTCGATGCATTGACATTTATGGTTTCAACGAAGCAGATTTAGCACATAGAAGTCAAGAGATTGCCGATCTTATCAAAACTCTCTTGGAAGAGTTGGGTATCGAAAAGAGTAACGTTCAAGACGTTACGACTGATAACGCTTCGAACATGGAGGCATCAGCTACAGAACTTAAACTACCATGGGTGCCTTGTGGACCGCATACATTGAACTGGCAGTTAAGGAATGAGATGTCATTCAACATGTTAATAAGCTAATAAAGAGATGTAACTAACACCTTCATATTTTAAGTCGACTTGATGTTTCACTAAACTCCTTGCAGAACTTCGCGAATGGAAGTATATTGTCTGTCATGGATCACCTCTCTCATCTAGCATGTCCATGTGAATACCGAACTAGCCATTCAAGTATAACACATATACAATCGTGTCTTTTCCTTCATATAGTCCTAATCAGCTGACTAAACGTCGTCGTGAGGTTTGTACAAAATTCTTTAAATCCACTCTTCAAATGAATTACCCTTCAACATCCTTACCCTTTAATAAAAATGAACGGACTTGCATTTATTACTCAAGCATATTCACAAGAACTGAACGACATCATAGATCGTCTATACCCTCAATAATTCATGAGATTAGCAGTATTAATTAAAGAAAATATAGTGTAATCTCTCATTTTTTTATATCTATTTTTGTTTTTCCATAAATTATTTTTAAGTTTAAGAAAAATCGTGGCATGACAATAATGTTCATTGCGTTTATAGAAAATTTTGAGTGCAGCAATTGTTTCGAGTAGAGAATACAGAAGTGGCCTGAAAAATCTTTAGAACTTCAATAGAAGTAGCATAAACACTTTCTATTCAAATGCTTTACATCTTAAAACATACTGTTTTTCCGCGAAGATAGACTTCTAATAAAATTGAAATCTGCGATCAACATTTGTTGATAAAATTCTGGGTTCGGGAACTTGAATTTCAGACGTCAAATCCAATTTGCTTCAATACTTTTTAAAATATGCACAAAGTCAAAGACATTAAAATGAAACTTCGATGCTCATGTTATATGCTATGCTTAACAAAGATTATTCTTTAGATATTTGCCATTTTCTGGAAACGTTAAAGACAAGATTCCGATTTATCTGAGGGTTGTAAAAAATAACTATTAATACTTCGCAAGTCATTTGATGCGATTCAAATGTTATTTATTTTAAAATTCTGTTAGTTACTAACTAGACAGCTGCTTTGAAGATATTAATGAAATAACATCATTAAGATCAAAGCAGAGATCGACATCGGGTGCCCGAACCGATGTCGGGTATCGGGTTCGTATCGGGTGTGGGCGCAATAATTTGGATTCGGTTCGGGTTGGGTCGGATACGCTCGTGGAGCAGGTTCTGTCGGGTAATTGTCGGGTATGATAATCTGGATAAAATGCAGTATAATTTTTTTAAGTTAATTACTTAAATTATTTTTCGCGGCTTTTAGTCTCGCAGATGTAAGCAACCTACATCAGCAATGGACAAGGGGAATATATAGTAAGTTAATAGTCCTTCATATGATTGGCTCCACGTTTAGCACCCGATTCACACCAGATACCTTGACAGGAGATCAGCATTCTGAGTTTGAAAGATGGCGGAACAAATATTTGTGTATGATGCTTGGAAAGCGACGTCAACAACTTTCCCTATACACTATTGACAATCAACTTTTTTTACGAGAACAATTTTTGCACTAATAGCATTTTTTAACTTTACTGCTATTTTGTTTGCATTTATTTGTTTGTGATTCATGCACATTTTTATGTTGTGTATTTACTTTTTTTCGAGTAATGTAAGATAAGTGAATTGATAATCAAGTCGGGTGAAGAAATCAATAGTCGGTTCTAGTCGGTTTCGGTTGACCAAATTGCGTGTTGGGTCGGTTCGGTACAGTTCTTTATTGAATGCCCATCACCAGACCAAACACAAAGTTTGTCAAATGAAATGCCGAAAAGGTAAAGTCCGAATTTGGAAATGCCGTTGACATGGTTCTTTATCGATTAATTGTAATTGTTCTCTAAAGAAATGGCACAGATTGTGAAAAACTTGACTGTCAAAATCAATCAGACTTTTCAACAAGCCGAGACGAGCTTGAGCACAGCATTTGATATACACCGAGCCCAAAATGACTCTTTGTCATATCAAGCAAAAATTTATAGTTCTGTTTTTTATTTGTTTTGCAGATTTTTCTTATTTTATATAGTTCTTTTTTTAAAATGTATATTAAATAATAGGAAGAGCTTTGTAAAAATTTCTGAGAGGGCAATTATTTAAAAAAAAATATCGCGCTAAAACGAGCCTCATTGAATGGTTGTATGTGAGCCGAGCCGAAAATTCTCAAAAGTAAAACGAGTAGAGTTTAAAAATTTCTTCTCATTGACAAGTTTGTAATCAATAGATTCTCTAATAATTATTTACTTAAATGATGCCATACTTCATAGTTATAATAGATATCAATTGATTCTAGAAATGAAAACAAATTACAGAATTGCGAATTTCTAGTAATTATAGATGAACGTAATTTTTGCTGAGTAACTTCTGTACTACCAACAAATATGGCATCTGAAAATGACTCAATGTCAACGATGATTTTTTTTTCTACACTTAGACCATTTGATTTATCAAAGTTTACTTTCATAAACATGCCTGAAGTTATCTTCTTTAAGCAGTTGGTACTCTTTATATTTAAATGTCTCAATATAATAAACAGTTAATTCATTCTGTATACAAAGTTGTTGTAGTGGAAAAATATCTGTACAGTTACGTATTACAAGCGGCCGGTTCTGTGGATGAAGTTTGTTCACTAGCATAGTATGAAAGACAAGTAAGGAAAACAAATGGAATAGTTGTAGTTTTTGTTGCTTTCTTTTTAAGCTCTTTGCTTGACAGTCTTTTTGCAGAAGCATAATCGCTTTCAATAAAATAAAGTGCACATCCGCCAACATTTCGTGAATTCTTCTCTTCAACTTCATTTTACCCAGATTTTGTACATAACATCATTCATTGGGAAATTGTGCACGGTTACATATTCGCCACTTTTATTATAACGTTCGTGGAATAGTTACAAGAGCTTTTATAGTTTGTCGAAAATGAATTTTGAAATTTGAATACCTTTCAGACTTTCCGTCTTCATCTAAACAATTGAGTATTATTAAATTCAAAGTTTGATTTGTAATTTGAAGGTTTGAATATTTGATTTCAAGTTTGATATTTCCTAGAAATAGTTTAATTACATACAAGGAAATGCATATTTATTTGACTAATGTGTAATTGAATATACATGTAGCAATGATCTAGGTTAAAAACCACATAGTGCAGATTTTTCCTATATTTTCTAACAAAATGAATTATATATAGTGGAACCAAGGCAATAGATGAGATTTAGTAAACAAAAAAAATAAAAAATAGTTTTACATGGAGCTAAAGATTGTCTACGTTTTGATATATAAACCTAATCCATAAGATCAAAACTGGCAGAGCTATAGTATTCCGAAATCGGTTAGTTGATATAGTCGAAAAACCGTATAAATAAAGTTATAATAAATTAATAACGGAAGGGAATAGTAATTATACATATGATAGAAACATTGGGATATAGAACTAAAGGAGCTCTAAATAATGGTGAAAATAGCTAAGGAATCGGATAAGAATTTGCAGAGTAATGGCTATCTAAATATATATAGTGGAAATCGAAACGGTTATAAAGCAGCTATACTTTTTCTTGGAAAAACTATACATATTATGTATTGCCTTGAGCAGAACATAAATTAATCTTTTATAGTACATTGTTTATATAGAAAAATTAGATTGTTTTATAGTGGTAAATGCCCTTGAAACAATAAGAATGTTGAAATTGCTCACTAATTATTTCAGGTAAATCAATAAAAGAGACCAACATACATGTGGACATAATTTTGTAGCAATTTGAAAAATTGTTAAGCAAATATCTGCCGCTTTCACTTTTTGACAAATCACTAGTGGACAACTCGCTCCACGTTAATTTTAGCGCACAACCATGAGCCACGCAGAAATATTCTAAGTGGACTGGAGAAATTGAATAAGCAACGAATTACAAATGAAATATTATGTTGATGGAAAATAAATTCCTCGGAATTTAACTCATTCTTAGGTGTGTTGAACTATTATCCATCTTATGTTAGATCCAAATTTTACACACAATAGGAGACCTATAATTGACGAATAACTACCATTTTATTTATTGTATCGTATTTGTGATAAAAGTGGAATCTGATCCAGTTCCTGAATTCCAAAATGTTTGGAAAAATTTCTAATTTTCGAGAATTTAAAATTAATTCTAAACGATGAATTACGAACTCACTAAATTTCTCTTTTCATTAAATCATTTTTCTAATTTGTAAATTCATTTTTCGGAAAAATGCTTTGAAAATTGGCACTTACCGCATTTGTTATTATGTTTACCAAAATCGAGAGAAGCTTGCATCATCTTAAGGGGCTATTGCGTGAGAAAGAGATGTTTAAAAAGCCTTTGAAAAGCTTAACGAGGTAATATAAAAAGAAAAACAACTGAATAACTAAAAAGTACTCAAGCCAAAGAGAGGATGATAGGCGTGACATTAAACTCTTAGAAGTACCCAAAATGTCAATTTAATTCTGGATTTAAAAATAGACCTCCAACCAGAGATCAATGACGTAGAGCAGGGTATAAAAAGGCTGTCAAGATAGAAAGAAAAATAAACCCCTCTCCCGTTTGATAAACTGAGAAGTCTTGGTTAAAGACAATTTCTCTGTTTCGTAGTCTTGGTTAAAGACAATTTCTCTGTTTCATAGTCTTGGTTAAAGATAATTTCTCTGTTTTGTTTACGAAGTGATTTCAGAATTCAGTGGTGATAAAAATCAGGTAAAACTTTGTTCTAGAATCCAGACTTCTTTAATGGTGAAAGTGTCGTTGAGTTTTAATTATAACTGGTATTTTAAGTCACTTAAAATTTTAGTTTATCCTTGTTTAGTTATTCTTTTTTTGTAAAATAAATTAGTTACGGTTGTCTTGTATTTTGATTTCGATTTACTTATATTAGAGTAAATATTTCAAAATAAATAATAGGAATTTAAGACAGCTTACCGAGAGAAGCTAAGTATTCAGTTTTATGCTTTAAGAATTTCCTTGTATTTTCAATAGCAACGAAAATAGTGGTGTGAATACACCAAACGTAGTAAAATAAAGACAGCGATTCCATTTATCTCAAGCTAAAGTAATCGCAGAAATTGTTCCACAAAGTGAAGAAGGATTTGGTTTTAGAAGTACGTGGAATATAGTGTTGTAAATTAAACATTATCCCTTGTTTTCAGCATTAATTAACCGTTGGGAGAAAATATGTTGCGCATTCTAATTAATAAACTTAGTTTACTATAGGAACTGAGAAGTACCTTAAAAACAATAGTAAATTCGAGCAGTGAAATACTTTGCTGACAATTTCTCTTAAAACTATAGAAAATAGTTCAAAGTAATTCGGTGTGTTCTTTTAAAGTAAGAAAATTACTTGCACCTATAGTTTAACAGAAAAGTCGATTAACACTGAATTAACTTGTGTTCTTTTGAAACAGTTGTTTGGAACGACAAAAACTGTAATAGAAAGGGAAATCGCAAAGGATTGAAATAATTTCGCATCCTTATTCATGGCTTATTTTGCTTTATAATAGAATTCGGTTAACATTTCTTATTGTATTAAAATCTAATACAAAATAAAGCACAAGCGTGTTCAATTTATTGGAGGTATTTAGTAAATTACTAGTTCAAGACTGAGTTTGAAAATATGCTTTTAAAATCAAACTTACAATTGCATATAGTATTGCACTTGCAGTATAAGAAAATAAAGTAAAATTATTGTTACAATCCTGTACACTCAGTTGGTTTTAGAAATAGTCGGATTCACTGAGTAGAGTTTGAGAGACATTGACAAGAATCTTTGTGGTGTTGAAACATTATCATAGACAGGAGTCTTTTTGTATTTTAAGTATTCAGCATCAGACTTTTTGATATACTTTCAAGAGTTCGAGTTCAAACCCATGTTGGTAATTTGAACATTCGTGATTTTCGGATTAAATCTTAGAGATTTAGTTTCCTTTCTCAGCTACACATTGTGTTATTAAATTCCTGAGTAAAAATTCGGTTTCACGACATATTGTTAACTTTTTATTATTTTTAAATGTAGGTTAGGAAGCTGCTGTAGTTTATAGTTAGTTTGTATATAGTTAGGGAAATGATCCAAGTTCAATACGTTAACAATTGAAAATGCACCGTAAACAACAATTCTAGCTTCAAATGCCAATATACTCTTAATAAATTGATTTACATTGATATATTTCAAGAAATATGCCAACCTAAATATGTCAAAGTTATTTGTAATAACATTTGCGGAAAAAACAGCCTTTAACGTAAACATCAGCTTTAGCGAATTTATTTTGAGTGTTAATTAATGATTTGGTTTACAGTCATGTTAACGTAAAACACCATTTGTTAACGGTGTTGTTAACGTGTTGAATTTGCATCACTTCCCTTACTTTTTATCTTGTCGCAGCTAGTGTCGTGCCTTATTGCTATTTTAACTGTATTAAATGTAGGCTAGGAAGCTGCTCTAGTCATTTCGTAGTTATTATTTGTTTAGCATATAGTGTCAATGCATCATTGTTTATTATGTTATTATGTTAACACTACACAACATTGAGTGTGAGAGATAAGTCGAATTGTGACTGGTTTTTATTAGCACACATAATAAACATTGTCCTTGTGAACTTGAGCTGAGTTGCTGGAATATGGAAACCTCGGAACAGCAGATGGACTCTTGCTGACTGGATCCTGCTTCAGGCAGTTGCCCACTTCTGTAATATTGAACTGTTCGAACTGGAATCACTTGGAGCTACCTAAACAGTAGTTGTTACTTATCAGTGGCGTACACAGGGGGGGCATGGTGGAATGCCCCCGTCAGGTTTCAACATTTGATTTTGACTGGATAAATCAAAAAAAAATTCGTAAAAAATTGAAAAATTTAAAATCTAGGATCGTGAAATGCATTTTTTAGGGTATATTTTCTCAATATTTTAAAAAAAAATGATGATGATGTCCCCCCCGTCAGAAAATCCTGCGTACGCTCCTGTTACTTATTATGCTTACGTGGAATCTAATGTTAGTTGATTCTAGTGTGAATTATAGTGGAGACAGATGGTTCGAAAAAGATAGACATTACCCCACTAAGGAGAACTGCATGGCCGGTTAACTAAATAGATACTGTAAAGAGCACATCTCAGCCTGGGTGATGATTCTACAATAGTCATAAATTTTGCAGTGTTTTCACTGTTAACCAAATTTTTCAAACATGCTGTGAATTAGTGTCAGGGGATACTTAAATGAATAAGTCATAAATTTTGCAGTGTTTTCACTGTTAGCTAATTTTTCAAACATGCTGTGAATTAGTGTCAGGGGATACTTAAATGAATAAATTTGCCAATCCAATATTAATTCTATTCAGAGGTTTTCATTTTCTTTATTAAAAATAATTCTAAACTTATATATTTCAAAATTTACCAAAGGAATAGTATTGGGGGTAAATTTTGTCAAAATTTGAATTTTAAAGTTTGGTTTGAAATTAGAATTTTACAAAATTTGATTTGCAATTTTGGAATTCTTGTAAAAATTTGATTTGAATGATTGAAAATTATGAATTTGATTTGAAAGCTCTGATGATTACTACAGATTAGGAATTAATCATCTCTGCATGCACTAATCAAGCTAACCTTGAGTTCCCCTCCAACTGTCAAAAATGGTACAAAAAATTCTACCTATAAATACGGTGAAACGATGTAAAGGGGTTAAAATCGGTACTTTATAGTGTGAGGATCAGTCAAAGTCGGTATCCACATGAGAGTAGCTTGGGTACCAAAACGGCCAGCTCCGGTCACTGGTAAGAGTATGACCGGAACCAGACCAGTCATGGTCGCCATTGCATAATACCGCTTTCATCTCTGGTATACAATGTTTGATGCCATGGGTATTCCCAGAATTCAAGAAAATTTCATTCACATATTAATTGAATTCAAATAAAGTAATGTATATGTAAAAAAATTTGCATAGCATTGTTTATTGCTTCATACACCTGAATGCAGGTAATCCTTGTGCTATATCCGTATATTAGCAATCCTAGTATCATCTTAACCACAGGTAATGATAACACCTTTTATGATATTTAATAATTAGTAAAAATGCTTAAAATAATAATGATCTAAAGGTTTGAGATTTTTAACACAAATAGGAATACAACATTAACTCATATTTTCATGAGTTGCTGTTTGTGACAGAAAAACCAATTCTGTGGTAGGAAACGATATTGCTTGAAAAATAAATCACATAATATTCAACATCCTACAACTATTTAAGTTCTGGATCTTCCAATTACCAAGGCTCTCCATCTTCACTTTCTTTGATTTGCAATAAATATTCTCGTTTTTCAAGGCGGGAATTTTGCTTCAGTAAAAATCTATATTTTTGCAAACCAAATAAAAATAATATTGAGTAAGGTCAGAATTTTTTTATCAGATCTATACGAATTGAACAGGTCAGGTCAGGTTTGAGATCCAACTAGGGCGTTACAAATTAGCTTCATGATAAAACAGGATCAGATTGATGTGTGATTTCATCTATGGTGTTTGATTAATTTGACATTATTTTGGCTTCATCTAGTAAATTCTGTATAGTTCAAATCAGTACTTAGCTTTATGGTTTTGCTTCATGCCAGACAGAACAGAAATGATAGATTGAGTAACAATTCATAGCTACTGAAATGCAATCGAGAATGACCCGGTTTCAATTATCAAATTGACGGATCGGGTTCTGGTAAAAAGATAAGATTGATTATTAAAAAAACTGTTGTTAACAATACCTTGATTTAGAGCACACAAAATTAGATGTTAGAAGTATTTAAATTCTCATTATATGAGGTATTACAAATGCATTTAAGGTGCGCAAAGTGGTCAAATTTGATAACTCTTGCTTTCTAGGTTTAAAAAACTCAAAATAACTAGAAATTGTATATGAGGCGTGCTACATATTGAGTTTCCCAAAATGCAGTAAGAAATTGGAACAAATAGTACGAAACCTATTTCGGGCCTCCAAGCCAAAACTTTTGAAAAATCTTAAAGTATTATTATTTACATTCTTGCGCTTGCCAATAAACGATTTATCCATTGCCAATATTAGGCCAATGTTGGCAGTGTTGGCAATGACAGTTTGCTAATGCCATCTATTGAGAATTGAGAGAATTTAGTATTAGATGTTTAATTCTACATTATTGGTGTCTTTTCTGTATTGGCAAATAAACGCGGGGGCTAATTCACATGGCAATGGCAAATCTGGTTTTTATGTTTACACATTTAATGTTGATGTGATCTAAGTGTTAGTTGATAATATACAATATTAAGGTGATCTAGTCAGCATTTATTTATTCTTTTTTAATATTCACTAGTATTTATGTTTTCCATATTCAGTAATTTACTACGTATAGGACTGTTCATGCTACCAAATTTACAAGTATTATTTTTGCATATACATGATTTTGTCGATTTAATTTAAAAAATGGCATTTTTTACTTAGAACATTGAACAATATCTATTCTTCGCAAAGAGAGACAAATTGCGGAATCAGTCTTAAAGCGACTATATCAAATAAACAATGCGTATCAAATGAAGATTTTTTACACTTGCACACTTCTTTACCTGATTATGTAGATTCTCATTTTAATCTAGAATAATATAATGCCAGTAGGCTTTGCACAAGTCAACGCATGCATAGTATTTGTGTTTGCTGGCCTCATAGATTATCTATCTTCTGAAGTGGGTAAGCATTTTTCTTTGCTATATCATTGAGTTTTTGAAAGTCAATACACAATCTATATTTCTTGCCCTGTTTTACAAACACTGTCAGTGTGGCATAAGGGCTTTTGCTTGGTCTAATGATTTTGTTATTGATTAGCTCATTCAGTATCTGGTTGTAATTTTCTTTTAGTTGCTCTGGTACTCTGTGACATGGTAGTCGTATTGACACTTTCATGGTTTTAACAATCCTATGAGTTTTGCCTACGGCTTTACCAACACTTCTCTCTCCGTAATTGAAAATTTTCTCATGTTTGCGTAATGTTTGCATTAATCTTTCCCTTTCCGACTTACTTAGATGTGCATATACCCTTTGTCTTTTACTTCTGGGATCCTGTATTTTTCTTCCTCTTCTTGTTTGATTATATTACTCATTGTATCAATTGTTTGTTTTTCCGATTTCATTTATTTTTTCAATATATTGTGTCCTTTTCTTTCTTGAAATTTGTCGCATTCAATATTGGCATTATTCCTTTAGAAAAATTGTCCTATTTCCGTTTTGAAAATATAATGAGATCTATTTGCAAGAAACTGCATTCAGGTAGAAAGCCCCTTCAGCAGCTGGTCAATCGAATCAACATCTGAATTTGATAGTCATCGTTTCAGCTTACCCATTGTTTCCAAGAAAAATTCGTATGTGTTTCTACATGACGGATTCTACTACAACTGCTCATGCATGAAGGATTCCTGTGTTATGATTAATAATAAATTGTATGTAAAACTAGAAAAGCTCATTTCCAGAGAAGATAAGGTTGTTATTGGAAGAAAATTTTTAAATTTCCATTAAATATTTTTGCTTCATTTAAAATATCATATTATTTCATAGAATTGCATGTTGTAATGTAAATTACATAGATAAAACTGAGAAAAAAGTAGATAAATTATTAACACATTTAGATAAAAACTAGTCTACATTTGTAGACTTGGAAAGCTTAAAAACCAGTATCAAACCAATATATGTCCTTGTAACACTTACCTCTGCATGGGATGTAAAAAAGATTATACCAAAATCATCATTGGTGAAAACATTTGATAAAAAAGTTTTCGTGAATCTGTTTTTAAACAAAGAAGAACGTGAACAATAGAAAAAAGTCTTAAAACGTAGTTATGAACTTATGCAGCAAAGAATTAACAAAAAAAGATTTAAAAATTCGAAACTTAATTCTTTACTATAAAAATGTTAAGGTTGATATTTGACTAAATGAACATATTAAGGAGTATGTGACTAGCAATGGAATAGCGGAAAGGTTTGATGTGTCATGTTCTACTTTTCCCATGGGATACACCCATAATCCCAATAGATAAAATCAAAATTTATTCAATTTGAAGAGTTTATAAAAAACACAATAATCTGTTTTGTATCACTACAAGAAGCAAAACAAAGTAAAGAGATTATGGATCAAGCAATTTCAATTGATAGTTTTTATATGCATAGACAAGATCAAATATTGGTAAATATTGGCGGTGGTCTTCTGATGTATATAAGAAAACATTGGACTGTTCATCTTCCTGTAATTAAAGACAGCATTAATGATATAGAAGCCGGATTAGAAGCACCAGCATGCTTCTTCAACATGCTTTCTTCTGATAAATGTTTATATCACAGTAGAGAGCAGAGAATGCTGGAAGCAATCACTTTGCTCAAACTCCAAATTCATGAGCTCTCTGCTGTGGGCAGTGGTATACCTGCCATCACTCCACAGGTTCTTCCCAGTCCTGCTCCTTCAATCAACTACATTACTTGTGCCATGCTCGACAAAGTTTTAGAAACCTTCAGCAATATGTTTACCTCCAAAGTTGCACAGATAGTGTTCCTTCAGTTTACCAAAAATTCTCATTCTCTCTTCAAAAACTCTACAGTGCCTACTGGCTGTATCGATGAAGATTCACAATCATTTGACAAATGGTTCTTTTTGTTCGAGTTAATGATGAAACAATACCACAATACTCAAGATGTAGCCATCACCCAGTTCCCACTCTATTTGCAGGGTCTTGCCTACAACCAATACATAATGCTGGATCATGAGACCAAAACTGATTATCAACTGTTAATTGGATCCTTTGATGACCATTACCATGCTCCTCGCATAAAGCACCAGTATAAAACCTTGTTATGTGATATGTTCTTCAAAAAGGAAGGTGACGTCCAAAATTACATCAACCAGGTAGAGAGACTGTTTTGCTTGAGTAACCTTCTCCAGAATATTCACGGCATGATTTATTTTCATATATCTGTCGAAGTTTCCCTCCACACATCAGCAGTCATCTAGAATTAAAGTGCCATCCCAAGGATGACCTCCATGTAATCATCAGAAAAGCCATCAGTGTGCTGTATCTGATTCATAACTCCAGTCAAATTGATTGAGATGTTGGCGAGTTGAAACCAAAAACGGAACCTGCAAAGCTGAAAATTAAAGAAACATCTCCCAGTGACAATCACTATCTCAAAGCCAAATTCGAGGTCTCTGCCATTTGATGCTATTGATGTGGTCAAAAAGGCCACCTAAAAAATACTTGCAGTGCCGCCATCTGGATCCTAGCTGATGGCAATGGATTCTTGCTTGAGGAACCAGGAGTTGAGGATGCAAAGTTTGAATGTGATGATTTGTTGTTAAACTAGATTAAGTGCCACCTCCTAACAAACAAGTGTAGGATGTTCTTGTTATCACTAACATGATGAGGAAGAAAGTAATTCCTGTAGAAGTGAATGGGACGTTAGTGCATGCCACTATGGACATGGGAGCAGCAGTACCAATCATCAGCAACAAGTGCTGCACCACACTATGCATGAGTAGTGATGCATTGGACCCCTCCAATGTTTGCTTGATTGATGCATCTGGAAATACTATTTCAATAAAAGGGGAAGTTCGTGATGTAGAGTTAATCAAGCGCTCTTCCATGTATACCTTGTTGTTGTGGACATGTACAATCAACCACTGCCCTATGACATCATCTTAGGGAATGACTTCCTGGAAAGAAATGCTTGTGTAATTGATTATGGAAGTAACACAGTCTCACATAAAGAGACCAAGGTATCACAGCTAACTGCTATTCCTGAGCACAAAATTCTCTTCTGACTCACTGAGTCCATCATCATTGAATCTCGCCACTTGACTAGAGCCACCATGTTAAAATGGCAATGTAGTTATCACAGGCCAAAGAGGCCCTTACAAGAAAGGAGTAAACTTCTCACCTGATCTCTGCCACGTCATAAATGGTAAGACCTGTGTCACTATCTTAAATAGTTCTAACTCTCATGGTCTTCAATCACTGCCAACTAGAAATCATTGCCATACCCAACCAGGTTGAAAACGCAGCAACACCTTGTCTGCCAATATTTACTGCTATTCACAATCTTGAGGATACTACCAATGTCGCCAAGATACCCACAGTATCTGAAGAGTCGCACCCTAATCTAGATGTAGCAGAACATACATTGCTAGTCACACTGTTGTGCAGCAAAAATGGGGAATTTAATTATAGATCAATTAGTGTTGGACAAGCCATTGGAGCAGAACATGCCATCAAGACCAAGCATGATAAGCCTATCCAGCTCCCAATAAGGAGACTCCCAGAAAATCTCAAAGGCAAATATGAGAAAATTTTAAGTCATCTTATCAAGAGCAGTATCATTCAGGCCCCTACCATATTCATAAAACAAGGGGATAAGTACCACCTGTGCATCAACTTTCACAAATTGAACAAAATTATGATCAAGGATGCCTACCTGTTACCATGGATCAAAGACCTTCTATACAATGCCAGCTGCTACAACTTCTTTTCTTGATTGGATCTTTGCAAAGCCTATTGGCAGGTGCCAATGCAAACCTCCAATATCAAGAAGACAGCTTTCATAACCCCCTACAGATTGTATAAGTGGAAATATATGGCGTTTGGCCTCTGCAATGCCCCCACCACTTTTCAGCAATACTGACTAAGGTACTGAAAAATAATGATAGCATGTTGGAACCTGTTATTTCAGACTACATTCATGACATTTTTGCACCAGTCAGACGTTCCTGGACAATTTGAAAAACTTAGCAGAACTTTAGACTCATTGCACAATGCTGGCTTTGAAGGTCAATGGGAATAAATGTGTGTTGGTTCAAACAAAGGTAACCTTTCTGGGAAGAGTTATTGAATTGGGAAAGATTTCCATAAAAAACAATGTGAAAGATTTTCTGGAACATATCAAGGTACCAAAAACTTGAAAGGATATCCAAAGACTAATGGATTTTCTTAATTATTATAGCATATTTGTGCACAATCTTGCCAAAAATATGAGAAATATCTTGAAATTGCTAAAGAAGAGTGCTGAGTTCAAGTGGACTTTGGTCTAAGAAGAAGATTTAGATCACATGAAAAAAAGAGCTAAAAAAGATACCTAGCCTAAACACTCTGAATTATTCAAAGTATTTCTTGGTTGACTGTGACGCCATCACATTTGCAATTGGCAGAGTCCTAAGTCAAATCATCAACAGTGTGGAAAGTCTGGTCCAATATTTCAGACAAAAACTACATGCCACTGAGAAAAACTATGACGCCACTAAATGCAAAACACTGGCCCTAGTGGAAGCACTCAAGAAGGTCAGGTACTTCATCATGGCTCACTGAATCAAGTACCTAAACAAATTTTCATTTACCATCCAGCATAGATCCGGAAAGTTACATCTTTAATGCAGACTATTGGACTGCTCTACCCATTTACAAATAAGATCTAAAACAACCTGAAGGAGAAAAGACCAAATTCAGCTTCATCCCTCTCACCAAGTATGAATTACGCCCTGAGATTAATACTGATCATCAAGACAAAGCCATCATGCCAATCATTGTAAAGGAAGAAATCACAGAGTGAGAGATCATCCAACATCAGCACCACAATAAGGTTCTATCTGAAATAATCGAAAGGTTGAAAGACCCACTCTATCCCATGACTCCTGTTATGGACCAGTACTTTAAATGATATAGATGGAAACTAAACCTGCAAGGCCTCCTTTTTGTGAAAAGTCAGAATAATTGATTGGCAATTCCCAAATATCTCAAATGTGGTCTTGTACACCAAGTGCACAAGTGGGGCCACCTCAGCATTATCCAAGCTGAGAACACCTTCAACTCCCTCTATGTAATGGTAGGGATCTGAGTCATTGTAACCAATGTCATTGATACATGTGGGACAGGCCTGCTACAGATTGCCAGTCACTTTCCAGAACAGCGTGACAAGGTCAAAAGTCAACCAGCAGAATGACCAAATGTCCACATGGACCTGGAAAAACTGTCTAAGGATGATGACGGATACCAATATCTACTGGTGATGGTCACTTTACCAAGTATGCAAAATTTATTCCTCTCAGAAATACTGTCGCCAAAGTTTAGGTGAAAAGATTGTAAAGGAATGCATGCTCAAATTGGGTCCTATGGAATGACTAATTTCCAATTGGAGACCTCAGTTCAAGAATAGCTTGATGGAAGCATGAACTCAAAGTCCTCCATGAATTCACAACCAGATACCATCCCCAATCCAATGGAGTAGTGGAAAGACTTAACTGCACATTAATTAAACTTATTAGGGTTGCATTCTCAAGAGCTGCTGGAAAACACTGGAGGCGGAGCATAGAAGTTGTGGAGTACTTTTACAACACCACTGTCGAGAAACTAGTACTCCTTTGTCCCTCTTGTTCCCAAACTATCAGGAGAAAAGCCTCAAGAGATATGTAGTTTACATTCTCAACAAGATGAATGAGATTCATCTTACAGTCTGTCACAATACTAATCAGTGTGTTATACGCAGAAAGCAAACACTATTTTCGGAACACTGTGCATACCTCTTTTGATGAGGATTTCACCCTTATGCACCTATGTCAGTTCATAAACAACTGCCAGTGTCACTGGCATGCTATTGCCCATTATCATATGCAACCAACTGGGAATATGTTCATTGGACTTAAATATTTTCTCATACACACTCAAAAAATACATGTAGGGATCAACAGAAAACACCAAGTTTTCGTCTTTCAATTCAGATTATGCCCTGTTATGCACAGAGAGACTAATGGAGAGACTGCTGGGGTCTACATTACACTTCTTCAAACTATTGCAATGCTATGATGTTCACAATAAAGCAGAAATTCTGTTTAATATAGAAAGGTTCCACTACTCCAAATGCAGCTACATCAAACTAACAGAAACTCCACAACAGAAAAGCAAAGAGGGCAAGATTGTGCTGATCATTATCTTGGATCAGGTTATGAAGACCCCCAAGCAGTTATACAGAGAAGAAGAGCTCTTATCCACGTCCTCCATACAAGTCTTGCCAGCTAACAAAGCCCTGCTGGAAGCCATTAATATGGAGAAATTTGTGGAACCTTGCACATCTCCTTGTGCAACCCCACAGTGGTCAATAACTGAAGATGAGTGTATTTTAACAGTCAAGCATAAACCTGAGGAATTCAAGGAGAGCTTAAAAATTCAAAAGAGTGGTTATTTAAGGACAACACAGATAAGGATGTATTAGGTTAATGAAATGGTACCTAAGTGAAATATTCTCTAAAGAGGAATTAGTTTTATTGCAAGTGCCCAGGCAACAGACGTCGAGTGTACCACTGCCCATGTCAATGTCAGCTCCAGCCAAATTCAGAAACTGATACAACATGAGCTCTGATGTTGCTCCTGGGATACCATTGGAGATGCAGAGATTAATTATCTCATCATGATAGGAACAGCTATTGTTTGAGAAAGTTTTGAACTACATCTGGTCATGAAACACGCCAAACAGCACAACCTGCTATGCATACCGCCACCAAGCATCACCAGGTCGCTCATCCTCCTGTCCTGGTGAGTGAAAAAAGGCAAGAAAAGGGTATCCAACCATCTACCAGACAAGAGGAATTACGTTAGTATGAGTGTGGAGTGCAAGTGACTATCTCAAACGCTGAATACAAAGCTGTCAGAGTAAAGCTCATGCAAGGAGGCAATGCAGAGAGAGTATTCATAGATGGGAAACTCACTATTAAAGTCATCTTCCAAATGGGACAACCTCTCCATGAGCAACTACAGAAAATTCGAGAGAAAATCGTTCAACTGAACCCATGAGTTTTAATTCTGTTCCAAGCAGCATGTGACCTGATGTGGATCAATAATGTTGAAACAATAACTAGGTATTATGATGTCATGAAGAGGATTGAGATCACTACTATGCTGTGAGCCAATGTGTCTGACCCCAAGGAGATGACACTGCAGCAAGTCATTGAGTTCTGTTAGCTGTTTGTTGATCATCATACCATGATATTGTCCCTCAAAGAAGTATTCATCCACTTCTACCCAGACACACAGATTAGTGCCAGTGCGCCCATAAGTCCTACAAAGACGCGCTGATGACGTTAATGATTGCCTTCAAATATTTCCAACTATGCAAAAGGTTTCTTGACACCTTCCCTAGTAACACGAACTTGTCTTTTGGACGTCTTTAAGTCAACATTTATAGCCGTCCAAAAGACGTCAATATCTGTCCTCATAATGGACTCAAAAACGACATGATTTGCGAATAAATAAAGTATTATTCATGATTTTGCAAAACCCTGTTAAATGAAGTAAGGTAATTTAATCTGATAACGTTTACAACCTATGTTTGTTATTACTGAACTTCTGAATATTTAAACACAATCAAACGTCTAATAGTTTCACTTACAATTTATGCCACTAATATCATTTATAAAGAAATATTTAATAGCTTTACTTTTGACACATTAATTTTACTCTTGGAAACGTTGAAAATTTTGTATTCCTTTGCTATTTTTCTTAAAAATATTAACGTTGCTAAACAAAGTTTAATCATTTTTTATAATGTCACAAAATATTGAATAGAAAATTTATGATTGAATAAATTATTCCATTTTTTAAGATAAACATGCATTAATTTTAAACATAAATATTTTACACAGGTTGGAATGATTTATGCAAATATATATTTTGACTTCAACAATACCTTAAAATGTAAATATAAATAAAAAGCGAATAGAGGCATACTAGTGAAATTAATGAAAAAGCAAATATATAAAAAATTTTGCACCTTTACAAAAGTGACATTTAAGTGTCAAAATTTCTATTATAAGAAACTTCTTTGTAAGAAGATGATACTAATGGCGGTGCTTGTGAGCAAAATGAGTAGGAAGTCTGATTGTGAGTAAATTTCAAAAGCATGGTTACAAAAATAATATGCTGTGAAAGATATCACAGTTAAATAAATTCATACAAAAAGTTTGTGGCAAATTATGAATAACATTTTATTTATTAGCAAATCACGTCGTTTTTGTGTCCATTATGAGGACAGATATTGACGTCTTTTGGACGGCTATAAATGTTGACATAAGGACGTCCAAAAGACAACTTGGTGCTATTAGGGTTCACCCGTCGCCTTAACAATCTCTGTTGAAATTGTCCCATCAATTCATCATTGCCCAATCTCTACTTCCTTTGCTTTAAGGACGAGGTGGTCACCCAAAGAGAAGCACTAATGCAGTTGACCAAGCGGCCCCAATATGCAGACATCGTCAGTTGAGATGACATCCTAGCCCTAGAAATGATAGATGAAACTCAAAGACTAATTTCTGGGCTGTCTCTCCAGCTGTTACCACAAACATAATGTGAGCAATGGGCAGGCGTGTAGAGTCACTCAGCGACTCAGGTGTAAAATTTCATTTTTCTAATTTATCTGGGCTAAATTTTTTAGACTTTGATCGTGGTGACGTCATTATCATGCCAAAACTAGTTAGTGATTTTTTAGAGCAGTTTTACGATCTAATAATAATTGTCCCCTCAAATGGTGCTAACTTGTGATTGCTCAATTAACTCTGTGAGGGAAATTAAATGTTTGAATTTGTAAACAAAGGCCAGGTAGTTATGTTTATTTTGTATAAATATAAGTTGAGATGTGGCAATTTATATTGCCTGCTACCAAAAATGCATTTGCTCTCTCTTTAAGATGTAAAAGCTTTTCTAACTGATGGTTATTATAACCACTTAAGTTTCCAGCAACAATTTGGGAGTTACTTCTCTGATCCTGAGACGACGACTTGTTCCTTGACAAAGGCAGCCCAGATTGTGGACTGCATTAGGTTAGGTGGTATATGGGTACATGTAGAGATAATAAATCCTTCCTCTCATTCAATTTCGAATAGACGACCCTTATAACAACTTACACCTTGATGATAATATGCCGTTGGCTACCATGAATGCATGGTAATTACATGCTATTATTACATGAGCTGAGAGATAAGAAAACAACAGAGAATGGTTTACTGAACTAGAAATTAACACGTAAGACAAATAGAGTAGAACTGTTCAGACGAATTGTGAATTCCTCATTTCTGCCATTGCTCCGGCATGACGCCATATGAATTGGTCATCCTGAATGTTTTCTTTCTAAACAGTTACTAGTTACTTGGATGAATTACCGATGTTTTCTACTTATTTAATTATCTCTAGAATCAAGGGCCGATACAAGATGGTCACTCTTGCAACCTTCTGCCGTGACACTAAGTTCCTCAGTGCTGTTCTAGTTTCAGCCCCTGATTCAATAATAATATTTGAAAAAAATGAAGCCCCACTACAGCATGGAAAATATACTCCCTTTTGCATAAATGGACACACTATTGAATCTCCTGTGGATATCTGGGTGTTATCATTGATCATTTGAGAAACATATTTTGGGGAAAATTCTTCATTACTATCACACTTATGTTTGTTAGTAGATTTAAAAAAGAAAGCACGTGTTGGTATATATTCAAAACTTGCATTCTTAGTGTTATCAGATATGCTTCATTGGTGTGGTTTGGACATCTGAATAATTCACAAAAACAAAAACTGAGAAGACCACTTAAGCATGTTTTTTCCTCACCGTGTTTGGTAGGAAAAGATATTATACACAAGTGCAAGAATACCCTCATAGCTTGTTTCAAAAACTCTGTAAATAACATGATATCCAACAATATACATCGTCTTCACCGGATAATGTGCAGCAAAGAAAGTAACTCACATATGTTTCTCAGGTATCTCAGTAGCACTTTATGTTGCAGAGCATCTAGAAACCGAAAACGTTTAATATGCTTGCACGTCAATATCTGACAACAAATAAGTTACCTGAGTGCTTATAAAAGCTGAATATACCTATTACTGTTTAATTTGCAACCCTTTCCTTTTTATCACATTGATACGGGAAATAAATTATTATGAATAATGCTTTTACATTTTAAACATTTTCTACCGATTTTAAAACAATTAAGTGCAAAATTTAAGTTTGTAGTTTAGTTTTTCTATATTAGGCATGGAATAGTGTCTCATAATTGTTGAAAATTTAAAAAACCCCTTGAATATATTCTTTTTTTAATCTACTGTAAATGGAAGTAATTGCAGCATTTCCTTTTGTATTTGATAGTTTCTATGTTGTTCAGGAATATTTTTGTAGTGTAGTTTTATTAATATTTGGCATTTAGTTTAGAACAGTAAAGTAGCGTGCACACTTACAACTTTGCGCGCAACCTATCTTGATTTAATGAGGCGCACAAGAAAAGTTGTAAGTTTGTACGCGATTCCAACTTTGCGCGCAACCTAATTTGAGAAGTTAAATTGGTTCTACTTTTGCATGCAACCTTTCGTGATTTAATGAGGCGCACAAGAAAAGTTGTAAGTGTGTACGCGATTCCAACTTTGTTGTGAACTTTTAATTCAATAATCTATTTCTGAGGAGTGCACAATTTAAAATTGGTAACAAACTACTTTTCTTTAATAAAATTATAATTACAAATGAAGAAAATCATTGTAATAAATTAACAGATGATATAATTATAATAACAATTTTAAAATTAGTGTTATTAATTTTTTTAAAATATTATTTACTTTTGCATCCCATAATCTTCCTGTGTTTCAATAATTGTAATATTCATTTATTCTTGTATACAGGGTTTGGCGCATTCGCACAACGTACCCTCTGACGCATAGTTTGAATTACTCATTGTTTACTTTTCGAATATAGTAAGAATCAGGGGGGCCGTTAATGTAATATCGCTACCCAGGTGAAACTAACACTTCTTAACTAGACAATATATTTAGTGAATCAATCCAGGGATCAGCGCCAGCTATCACGGGGTAAGTATTATCTAAGTTTCCTCTTCTGTCCTTTAATTGTATATTCCACAC
>CABFPE010000072.1:1101353-1114484 GCA_900660155.1 Hofstenia miamia | reverse complement strand
ATAGCTTTATTCCATGATTTTTTAATTGTTTAGATAGCTTGCTCTGCTTAAAGTCTAATTCGCTTTCATTTATGAAAGGCTGCCATCATTCCTTCATTTTCAATCTTAACTAGAAAAGCACTCGGAGAACGCAGACCTCCGCCAAGCAGCTTGTGTTCCCCGGATCAGCCCTAAAATTTAATGGATTCTTCCTTGGGCAGAGATCCACCTCTGGTGAAAATTTGAGGTCAATCTATCTATTACTTTTTCCGTAAAGTTGCTAACAGACACACAAACCAACGCTACCAAAAACATAACCTCCTTGGCGGAGCTATTAAGGCAAAATGTTCTAGAATAGATGCAAATTGATTTTTCAAGTATATGTTTCATAATTGCATTGTAATTCTTAAATCACCACTTAGTAATGAGACTTATATTTTACTGGTAATTTGAAATTCTTTGTCAATTTCAAGAATAGTGTAGTAATCTCACATCTGACAGGTTCTTAGTTTCTTGTTTCTGCTTCTAAGCACTCAGTGCTGTTAGTTAGTTAAATGCTAACTTGCTAAGAATACGTTTATATTTAAACCACATCACTAGCAAAATTATCAATCAGGTGTGATTGCTTTCAGTTTCTGTAAAAATATTCGGTATTGTTTTCACATGTTAATGAAATACAATCAACATTTGTGAGATGCTGAAATTCATTAGATTGGATTCGATGAACTGTTTCTGATATTGTCACAGTATGATACGCTAAGAAACTATGTCCCCTGAAATACAACGTTATACTCGACAATATTTCATGATTCAAATTGGTGTCAATCAATTACTCCAAGTGTAAAAATTTTTGTGACAATAGCTAGTTCTTGTAAAACGCTGTAAACCTGATAGGATTAAATTCAAATTCTCAAGATTATGGCAGTCTTTAAACAATGTTGCATTCACACAAAACAATTAATTACTTCCCAAATTTTCGGTCCATATTTTGAAGCTCTCATATACAAGTCATATGCATTAATCACCACTATTTTTGGGTTTTTGATAACGTTGAGAAAATAACTTCTAAAGAATTTTCTTGATTTAATCAGAGGTCTAGGATTTGATTCTACATCTTTGCATAAACGCATTGCCCTAGCTTGCTGATATAATTACAAATGTAGCAATCAAATATATTCAAGTTACAATTTCAAAAAGAAGAGATAATTTTATTTACAAGTTTCGTATTTTGGTTTGACGTCTATAACCTTAGGGTACATTTTTATTCTTAATGATAAAGTATTTCTTGGTTCTACATGTGAGTTAACTGAATCCAACCTGCTAAAGTTCACCCTATTCCTTCCATAGCATTTGTAATAAAATTTATCTGTGAATTTGTATCCTTTCTCATTTGGATGGTTAGTACTTCAAAGTGGGACCCTAATATAACAATAATTCAATTTTAGATCATGGATATAATATTGTTGACTACAATAATTAACACCAAGATATGCTGGTTATTATTACAAGGGTTTTTGAATACCATTCTGAAGCTCATCCATTTTTATATCACAATATGATGTTTTGAACTAGGATATTTTAAAAGAAATGTTCCAGAAAAACAGCCCATGTATTATTGAAAAGTTTTTTAGATCGGCGGCTTGGAACCTTTGCTTGCTGTACCACTTTGGCATTTCTTTGATATTTTTTACAAAGTATTTCACTGACTTGCATGGGCACTTCAACTGTAAACACAAAAACAGATTTGCTAGTTTTATATTACATATTATTGCATATAATTTATTTTATAAGCGTTGTAAAAACTGACAGCTCAAAGTGAAATCTGTATTGCAATTAATGTTCTTAAGCTCATTTTAAAACCAAACCTAGCTTGTTGATGCATATAATTTTTGAAAACCCTCGAAAGAATCATATGTTGTTTAAGGCTTTCCTAGAAAATATATTTTAAAAATGGTGTGAAAACTGACTTCTCGCAGCGAAATCTATAATACAATTAATGTTTTTAGGCTTATTTTAAAAACAAACCTAAACTCTTACAATAATTATCAGAATTAAAATGTTAACTACAAACATGATAAATTTTTATAAGAATTACATCTCATGTGGTAGGACTTATGCAATACCAGTAAATCTTAAATAATAGTTCATTATCCTTTTTCCTTATTCATAGTGAAAAATTCGTTAATTTGCTATAATTCTATTATTCATTTATTTAATTATTTATTTTTAATTTAATTAATTTTAATTATTTTTTATTAATTTATGTTTTTAATTATTTATTTATATTCACGCTAATTAAATAAAGAATAGTATTTATGTAATTAAAAAACCGGTATTTTTCAAAACCGTTTTCTGAAAATACACAATGCTATTGAAATAGTGATTTCATCTTGTGAGAAAATGTGAAAATTTTATATGCATTTTAAATACATAATATTGTTATTACGTTATAATGCAAGACCTAGTAAATGCTCAACTTCTAAAAATGCACACTTATAATATAATATTTACAAAAATTATTACAGTTGACATAAATTTGATTCACAAATAACAAAATATTGTAGATTATTTCAAATACATAATATTGTTATTACGTTATAAAGCAACACCTAGTAAGTGCTCAATTTCTAAAAATGCACATTTATAATATAACATGAAAAAAAATTATTACAGTTGACTTAAATTTGATTCACAAAAAACAAAATATTGTAGATTATTTTAAATACATAATATGTTATTACGTTATAATGCAACACCTAGTAAGTGCTCAATTTCTAAAATTACACATTTATAATATAACAACATGGGCAAAAACTTATTACAGTTGACTTAAATTTGATTCATAAATAACAAAATATTGTAGATTATTTGAAAGTAAGTGAAACATTTATCAAGGAGGATAAATCACTTAAAAATAATGTTAAAATTCAGAATAGCCTGCCAAGACAGAATATTTTTCTAGTTAACGAAAAAAGTTTAGTGCTAAAGTTAAGAAACGCAATTTTTGACTAACAAACTCAATTAGCATGTTATTAGCATTGTAGATGTTTTATTTTGCAAACATTCAACCTAAAATGAGCGTTGTATTACGTATTTAACCCTATTCGACCGTGGATTTTCGGGCTCCTCGGACCTGGGGATCTTCTCCAATATCAAAATCTGGTTTTTATTTTGAGATTGCCAATATCAATTTTCAACTTTCAGAAATTTTCTGCCATAATTATTTTTGGATGACGTATTTAAATCTCAACATTTGGGGAATTTTTTGAAACATATTAAATATTGGTTTTAGGAGTTGGAAATGATAGAATTCATTAGAAATCATTACCAACTTCTACAATATTTTTTTGTTTATTTTACTCACTTTTTCATAGTGACAATAATATGTTTTTTTGCAAAATAGCCTCTCTTGAAGAATAATACCATACGTAAAATGCATAGATATTTCGAAATTTTTTATTACGGTGTTAGGATCCCCAAAAACAATTAAGAAAACTCGCAATATCTCAATAAGAAAAGTAGACAACTTTTAAAGTAATAATCAAAAGCTCATTGGAGAGAAGCTAATTAGCCCCCGTAGGTTGATTAGGGTTAAGAGGAATTTAAAGATTATGAGTGCATTTCAGCAAATTTTTTATTAGCAATGCAATTTTATTGTTCAATTTTCTATATAACTAATCATCCATATGTTCTACGTTTACTCATTTCAATATTGAGAAGAAGGGATATTAAATTCTTTTGTCCAAATTGTAATTTTTGCTTCCTTCAATGGTACAACCAAACAGTAATGTTTGGCTAATGTTAATGTTTACCATGTTGCTGTTAGCTTTGATCACATTTTATCCAAACGTAATTTGTGGCAAGAAATCCAGCAAAGGATGTAATATAAAGCTAACGATTCGCAAATCAACTAGTGATCAGAGGTACCCCTAGTGGAAATTTCGGAATCGGTTCGGTATTGCTAAAAAATAACCGGCATATTTTATATTAATAAATATATATATATACATATAGATATATATATGTAGGTTGTCCCATAAAAAAACTGCGTATTTTTGTTTTAGAGAAAATTTAAAAAAGCGTTTTTAGTTCCGAATGTTTATAAAATATTTGAACGGAATGAGTAACAAATATTATATTAAGTAATGACAACTGTTATTTAAATATAGTTTCCATCAATTTCAACAATTTTGTTGAGATCAACAATCAGTTCCTCCAAAGCCCTATTCATTGAAAAATTCGTGTCAGACAAGTACGGTGGTTGCTTCACAAACTTTATGAAGTTATCTGTTAGATTAGTTGTATTCCCTCTAGAAGTGTGGGGCCTGGCGTTTTGAATTTCAATTTTGAATTATGAATTTTGAATTTCAATTTCAATTTAAATTTATATGATAACATAGACACCTATTTCTTGCTATATTCTTATATATCTATTGCGACAATGTTTTTAACAATAGAATATTTTATATCAACATTTTATAAGAAAATTCGCATTTTTTATGGAACGATCAATGCCATAACCGTAGCCCTAACCCATGACCTTGGATACGTGTGGGTGCGCAAAATTATTTTCGGGTACATGTGGGTACAGGTACGCTTTTTTACACATAATGTGTATTTTAACTCTAAACAAATTTTCCAACATGCCACGTCTGAGACCTCGGACAAATACTGCACGATTTATTGCAAATATTTTGGGGCATTTATGTGTAATTTGTCTTACAGTAGTACGAATGGGATATTCAATGCTGCATGTCATGTATTTCAGTGAAATATTGTAAAGGAATGGTTAATATTCATCATGAATTGTGCTTTGAAACCACTCCAAACATTTGGCAAGTTGTGTAGAATCTAGCATAGAAATTCCGGATTTACTATTTCCACATAAGCGAATTCAGCTTATAACTGCAAACATCACGGATATTGTTTTGTCACTACACGTTTTCACATGTGCTCAAGCGTAAAGTTTGTTCAATTTTCTCTATCAAATAACATGATCAAAGCCCAGTATGTTGTGTTTTATAAATACTAGACTATAAAGAAAATATATTAAGCATAGCGTTGTAAATCGCCCTATTTCTATACTGTTCACATGAGATAAATTTATCATCTATCTTTTCATTTCCGCAGATGACCAGAACGTTTCACTCAAGGCAAGGCTATTTCATCCGATTGAATGCCCATTTTTTTAATTTTTCAATTTGCTAGACCAAAGTTGGACAGGTTAAGAAACTAAGAATCTATTTTTAAAAAGGCAAGTCCCAGCTAAATTTACTTTTGTTCGCAAAACAATTATGTGTTCCCAATGGGACACTTGGTTTTACATACATCGGTAAGAACTTTTAAAATCTGACGCAGGTAAATAACGTTTTTTAAAGCCAATAAAACAAATATATACAACGTGCAAAAGTAGTTTTTCGAATTCTGAAAACAAGTTCAAAATTGTTTGCATCATTTCTCGCTATGGAATAATTTTGTTCATTTAAGAGGCTTTCAACAACGTTTTTTTACCTAATGAAGCACTGATAGCTATTCTCAGTTAGTTCATTTGATGCCTAAAATAAATACTGCACAGGACAGCACTTTAGAGAAAAACTTGTGTTAACTGCTTCCAATCAGGAAATATGCCAAATTTGTCAGAACATGACAAAAACTATTCAGGACGTATTTAGTGAATTTAAAACTAATTGTTTTCTTTACTCAAATTAGCTCTACTTGCTTCATATTGTATATTAGTCGAATGTTGTTTTTTCGGGGAATAATTATTACCCCTGTCTAATACCCCCATAGATTTTTCGCTGATGGTAAGTGGTATGAATACCGTTTTTTTGTATTGTTATAAACTATGTAAAAATCTAGCTTTCTTATGTGAGTTTAGACTCATATCTAACGCCGAAATTAAAATGAAAAAATTATGACATCATCTACACTTAACAAAAACATTTAGTTTCATTGCACTTGATCAAAATATAAAATAGGAGAACGATGAACCATTGGCAAACATTTACCATTAAGAATACTAAAAATCTTAAAGAATGAAGAATTAATGCTGGAAGTGGTATTCCAATTTATTGAATTTTGATTAAGATTCAATTCAATGAATTTGTAACAAACAAAACTTATTGAAAAATGCAAGAATGATTATGAAAATTTAGTCCACAAGTTAAAAATCGTCAATCGACTCGTCTGTTTTAATAAATCCCAACCTATTAACCACAAATTCTAGTTGTATATGTAAAGGATCTTGAGTTGCGATTTCAGCTGATAACAAAACTCATGACGACATTGTATTTTCTTCAATTATTAATATTGAATATTAAACTGATTAAAATTTTTCGGCTCTTTGAAATTTACACTCTTTTAATTATTAAATTTATTGAGGGTGATAATTGAATTTGGCAGAAGAACCGTACAAAATGCAAGATAACATCTGTTCTTTTTGGCACAGATATTTCATGCCATTCCAGTTAGATAAATTTAGCGCTCCATCTACCGATTCAAATTATTTTTATAGACAAAAGATATTAATTTATGTTGGGGATTACAGGACAATACATTTTATGAAATCTCCTTAATCCAAATTATTGTATGAACATAATCACCACATCATAATGTATAAGTCTAAGCGATTGCAAGGAAATAGAAAGTGGGCATCGAAACGACGAATTGCACCAAGCATGCCAAACGATCACATTGGAAGGACAAGTAAATGCTTCATCATTGCTAAATGTATTGTTAATGACAAAGGATTTCTGCTACAGTCTATCATTTGTATAGTGTGTGCTACTTTTTGCATACTGTGTGGAATCCAAAGTGTCATAATGTTGATTACCACGTTGTCAGAAGACATAACTGATTTCAACGTGGTATTTAGAACAACACCATATGAAAGCCCAGGTACGACAAAGATGAATTTTTGCATTTACTATGCATCCCTATACATGTTCAACAATTCAATTTCATTCTATTATACGATTAAAAAATCATTTGCTATTTATATATTATATATTAGCAGACTTGTCCATTGATCGATATTTTGGAGCCAGAGCTATTCCAGATTCAAGTAATTTTTATGGATCGATCCATGTTAGTCAACTGAACTATGGATTACTAAAAATATTACTAGCAAGTCGTAAAAGAAACGCAGTTGGATTTTAAATGCGAGATGTGTATAATAAAACGTAATAAAATGAGGCGGGCTCGGAGGTATACCGAACCAACTCCAATACCGTGCTATTTTGGATAGCAAAATTTAGTTATTTTCAAAGAAGGAAAGAAGAACTACATCTTTTTGTACTATGAAATCATTGACTTATTAATATGCTATGCTCAAATTGATTGAAGGTTTTTGTAAGAAGAAAATGGTGACGAACGCACTAGTGAGTTTATTAGCAGTGGTTTGCAAACACNGAAATCATTGACTTATTAATATGCTATGCTCAAATTGATTGAAGGTTTTTGTAAGAAGAAAATGGAGACGAACGCACTAGTGAGTTTATTAGCAGTGGTTTGCAAACACTACATATATTACTTTACATTAGATGCCGTACCCACAACCAACGCGAATTGTGAAAAAAAGATAACCTGAGATATTCAAAACATATTTCCATATGCAAAAATATTTTGATGGCATTTCTGTCAATGCAAAATTTTACAAGGGTTGCATCAAATTGGCCAGCAATGAACTATAATTACAATAGTAAACCTCATTATTGAACTAACTTAAAGGATCCACAGAATATTCACGAGATCCAGATCCATTCCAGATCTATGGACAAGTCTGTATATTATATGGGTATCATTCGCTCTTTTTATACGGAAATTAAGGGAATAGTTTACAGAGAGCGAGCTGACTGCCTAATTCTATACTAGAGAAGAGAGTATATATATATATATATATATGTTCAAATCGTATCAACACTCCAGAAATTTATCAGCACGGGTTTGCCCAGTTCCATTTGTAATAAAATGCATCGTGTAAAATTTCATGTTAATCGAAGTATATTTTTAGATGTTGCGCATTTATAACATTTATATACTATCATATCCGTTAATGATTGATTCTCTCAAGAAATTAATGCGTAATAGTACCATTCCAAAACAGGATTAACTCGAACTAATCCAGCTTGCTCTTGTATATTTGGGTGGATAGACTTGCATCTTATCTTGCTTAAGAGAAACAGGTGCTTTCATCAGGCAATGTGAATGGCAAAGGCTACCTATATAATGAAAATGACCTGGTTTTCACCTCAACTATATCTGAAAAAGTCGATAAAACGTGGAGATTTTACACTAATTTACACTAAGTTCTGGCATGAAGCTTTATTTTAAAGGATTCACAAAAAATTCCATTAATTTATTATTCGGCACTACAGTCTTTTATAAGCAAAGAACTTGGATTGGTGGTGGCAAACACTCTTAAACTAGTAGCGAGTGTTTATCAAGGTAGGGCAGACATCATCAAAAACCTCCTCATTTCTGTGAAATTGCCAACCATGAGAAACCATCGAAGTCATGGCTGGTAAGATGACTATCACCCTGAACGTCGATCAGATTTTGTCAGACTCGCAAACTCAATCTACCACTAGAGATCTACAGGTTGTAAATCATCGCTTTAACGCAGAGCCTTCAAAATCGCATTAAGTCGAAAACAGAAGAAGTTTATTTTCAAAGTCGTGCATCAAAATCGCAAAATTGTGAAAAGAACTAAGACTGGAGGGCCGCAAAATTCTCATCTTACGTGACAATATATCTCTGTTTATTACAAAAATAATTTCGTTCTTGCAATCAGAAAACGTCTTGTAATTTTCATTCAAAAGATCAGTTTGGGAACAAAAAGTTCATAGGTTTGTGATTATCTCGGTAAATTTTCGAAATTTCAATATTGGAGTTCTCTTAAAATGCAATCTATTTTATCTGTGTGAACAGTAAGCATTGATCAATTTAGCTAATTGTTCAAATAATATATTTTTAGTTGCATTGAAGTTGGGGCAGGTGCGTGGTGAGAATTTTCAACATTCCGTAAACTGGGGCTTCTTTGATAACACGAACACGGGCTACTCTATTTTTTCCAATATATAATGAAGAACCCTAATATATATATATATATATATATATGTATGTGTGTGTTTCGTGCATAGATGTATATATATGTAAAAATATGTCTGCATGCAAAACAATAATGTTTGCAAATTAACGATTTTAATACGTTATTTATAGATATTATACTGCGTTTAGTTTCTAACTTATTTCTATATTTAATAGATTCCTCTAAGTAGTAAGGAAAATTACGCTTAGAAATTAAATTTATCTTTATTTAGATTAAATAATATTGCTATGCATATTATTAAAAGATTAATTTGTAAATAATGTATGTATTTATATGTATGCATGTCTTTGTTAAGATTTTTCTTTGTTTCTTTTATTATTATTATAGCTAACATGCATGTAATTCATCATTGTGATATTCTCTAAATTAGAATTGCCTTCAATAAAATTTGAAATTTTTTATCCACTTCTGATATATTATATTATTCTCATTTTCGGAAATTACAATATATTGGTCTGCTGGACAAAATCGGATTTGCTACAATGAAATCATTTGACATACACTGGCAAAATTTGCACAATCTTTAGAACTTTGCATATTAGTTGGTAGTGTTACCAAATCTTTGGAATTGATTTGCATACATGCAAGAATTCGCGTTGATTTGGAAATATTTTTGTCCAATTTTCAAAATAGATTTACTAGAGTCTATTTAAATCCTAGTATTCTCTCAATTTATATGTCTCCACGTAACTATGTAGACAAATTTTTGTTAATGCCAAATGAAATTGCAATTTAATAGATTGTAAATTTATTTGATAAATTATTATGAATATATTAGATAATGGTAAACTCGAAATGATCGCATATAACAGTTAAATATTAATAGATTAATTGTTAAAAATTCGTATTTAAAATATAATTGATTTTCAATTTATGCATGCTACCGATATTTATTACTTGTATTTTATTGATGCTTTATGTGAAATTTGTATTACAAATAGCCATCTGCACATCGATTATGAATTTTTGATTTGCATTTGAATATAGAGTTTTTCAAAAACTTCGACATACATGCCACACATATTTGGTTAAGATTATCATTCTTGAATTTTATAAACATATTTCTGCTATTAATGCATTGCTAAGGCATTATCATATGAATTTTAGGCTTACTTCTTTTTGGGAATGGAATCTCTCTAGTAGATTGTGTTTTTTATCCCAATATACATGCAGCATACTCCGACATTAATGGCACTTCATGTGAGAGCATGAAGATGGATTTCAAAATATCAGTTGCTGAGTTTAACGCTGTTGTAGATCAACTAAAGAAGTTACCTGAATGGGGTAAGAAAGCAATTCTTGGAACGCTTCAAGATAAGCCCACATGTTTAAACGTAACACCTAGATCGTATGATTCCTACAGCAGTTGTGCAGAAATGCCATACACAGCACGGGAAGTGTGCAAATGCCTATCTCAAGCAGTTGAGTGTTACGAACTTTACACTGAATGCTCCGAATTTACCTCAAAAAGAGGTTCTAAATGCTTAAACTATGTAAATTGTTTACAAACTGCGTACTTGTCACAAAGGTGTACAGAAAACCAATACCAAGAAACTTTGAAAGAATATCTTGACCCAATTATTACTGGTAATGATCTATCTGATGAGGCAGTGGAATTCTCTATGAATGAACTCAACTTAGCTGCTTTTAAGAAATTCAAACATAGGTCTTGCAGCGATTTTAAGTATTCACAATCTCAATCAATATGCAGCTGCCTCGCTGATTTTTACACAGTCTGCAAACCTTCCTTTTGTAATGTCTCTACTACCAACTACTCCATGGCTTGCACATCATATATTAGTTGTCTATCGCAGTACGAATTATATAATTTTTGGAGTTGTGAATGGTATTCCGTAAATTTGGTGATCGCGCCAATTCAAAATCAAACCGAATTCGGAGAAGATGCAGCCTCCGTTATTTCATTCGTTAATTACGATTCATCAATTCTTAGTAGTCGCTGCTCAACATGCAATGAATGTTTCATAGACATGAATGCCACATCTTTGTGTAACTGCCTAACTCAGGCTGATGACTTTTGTTCTACAAGAGATTTCGACTTAATTGGTTATCAGGAATGTATTTCGAGACTCAAAAACTCAGACCTATATTGCAAAGGTCAATGGGATGATGTAGTAATTAAGGATTTTGTTATTCCAACTATCGATAACTTAAATCAATCGATTGAACTGAGAATTCGCTATATTAATGCCACTAGCACCTTATCGAAAAACAGCCCAAATTGCGATGAAATTTCGAATTCAAAGTTCTGTAAATGCTTAATGCAACTCTCTGTTTTATGTGGTAAATACGACTTCTTAGAATGCAGAAATGGCCATAGTGAAAAGGAATGCCAAGACTTTACATCATGTATATCTCCTTTAATGAGTGAAACTGCAGTTGTAGAATTTTCACAGTGCAATACGTCTGCCATAAGAGCAGAACTTATCCTAAATTTATCATCTGCAGCTAATGCCACAATTACAGCAATGTCTATTATAAACAGAATAAAGAAAAATTCAGGCTACAATTGTAATATGTTTAAAACAGATTATAATGTTAACTTCTGCAGCTATTTGAAATCTTCATCTATCAATTCCAATTGTGCTCAACTATTGTGTAATAATTCATTTATTGATGTATCCGACAACTATTGCAGTGAATTTTTCGAATGCGCATACACAATGAGAAAAAGTATGAATGATAAAACTACACTCGCTATTGACGATTACTACATAACTGCTAATGAATTAAATGCGGATACTAAGGAACTTATTAAGGTGTTGAACATCAATGTGGAATTTTTATACCCAAATATTTTTTCAGCAGAATCTACGGTAGAAGTTTTTAACAATTCCACAACATTTGCTGTTTCAACAATATCTTTAAACTCTACAACAGTTGCTTCAACTTCTACTCTGGAAAGTAGCACATTTGGAAGTACACTTATGAAAGTAACAGCTGATAATACGGCCTACACAACATCAACTAATTCAATGGAAGAAGACACATTTTGTAATACTGTTAAGACATTTGTTTCCGAAGTACCCAATGTTAACTTAAATCCGTTTGTTGCGATTTTGTTAAAAGGCCCAGCTAATTGGCGAAATAGAGAAAGTGTTTTCTTCAAGCTAAGAACAAGTAAGGACAACCCTGGTTTATGGAATGTTGTTGTGGAATCATTCAAGGTAATGAAGCAGGATTTTACAGTGTCAGACTTAGTGGGTAGATTTGATCTTCTAGCTAAATTAATTACCTCTCAGACATGGTCTTTTCTCAGTGATGCATACAAAACGCGTATTGCAATTAGCAAGGAAATATACAAAGTAAATGATGTTATCAATTACGTCAGATTTAAACAAAGTAAAATGTTTTCCAATAAAGTAAATGCATCTACATTAGTAGAGGCAGAAGTATTTTGGAAAGATGGTGCTACAGTTATTGGCAATAGCTTAACATCGCCATCTATTTTTATGATTTTGAGTCAATTTGCGGCTTTCGCACTTATGATGGAAAGAGGATATTTGACAGTAAAGCGAATGTTAAATTTTAAATTGAAGGAAATTAAGCAAAAGATAGCAAACCAACCAAAAGCTAGCTCGATTGCTAAAAAGGACTCAATTGTATCGGAAGGAACTATATCATTTTCTGAGATTCAATTCACAGTAAGTAGACCTATTTCACAAGAAACACAAAGTACAAACGTTTCAAGAGATACTCCTCTTAGCCAACAAAGTTTTTTAAATCCCAATTACATATCACCATATGCAGCTCCGTTCAGAAGAAAGAAGCTAAGACAGAAATCTCCTATTTATTGATGAATCCAAGAAGACTATGTATTCTTGTCCATGCACAGCAAGTAGGATGTAGTTTTGTGAAAAAAATATACTCGAATTCATATCATCATCATATATATATATATATATATATATATATATATTTGTCAGATGTAACATATATTTTAAACTTTCAAATTTCATCTGACCAAAAACTAAAAATTTTGCTGTTACATCTGAGCAAATTCAGGCTTGAGGGTAGGAAAAAAA
>CABFPE010000072.1:1050539-1098051 GCA_900660155.1 Hofstenia miamia | reverse complement strand
CCCTAAAAAATGCATTTCATGATCCTAGATTTTAATATCTTCAATTTTTTACGAATTTTTTTTTTATTTATCCAGTCAAAATGAAATTTGCAAACCTGACGGGGGGACATTCCACCATGTCCCCCTCCCCTGCGTACGCCACTGTCAATAATGGATCGGGAATGTGAAGGTTACCAAATATTATGGATTGATGAATCTAACATCAATATTTCCATATTACATATTCACCAATGCTGAATCCTTTTGAAAGTCTCTAAAGCGCAATGAAAGTCCATGCAAAGTCTCAACTACGTAGTAGAACAGAAGAATTTTTTAATAGGCCCCTAGGGTCTATGACTGTTAAAGAACATAGACTAAAAATTCTGGAAGAAATCAGCACAGTCAAGCTTTCTATTGTCATAGACTAACATGTTAGACCATTTCTTTCAAGAGTCCTTTAAAGATTAAATATTGAACTTGGTCAATAAAGAGAGTTATGTCATGTTATGTTGGTGTTTAATAAATTAAGACAACACAATGGTTGATATTTATGAAATTATTTTACTCTACATATTTTACTGCTTTGAACATCATATTTGAATAATTTTCAAATTCCATTTTAAAAAATTTATTTATTGTGCTGACTTCATTTCACTCATAACAAATATTTCAAAATTCAGTTTGCTGTAAAATAATTGAGAAATCACTTTTGTTGCGTCTCATTTCGAATGATCAACAAGCGATTTCTTAAATTTCTGTATGTTAATATATATATATATATATATATATATATATATTATATATATATAAATTAAGAAATTGATAATCCTACTTTGAATTTTCATTTTGCGAAATGGAATTCTCAACTGTCCAGGGTAATGTCATTTATTCAAAATGGCTGGGCAGAAGGGTTACCACAGAAGGATCAGGATTTAAGTCTATATTGGAAATTAAGATATGAACTATTGATAGTTAATGGAATCATTCTAAAGGGCTACAGAATAATCATACATTCCATGAAATACGAACTTCTTGAACTCATTCATGCTGCACACAAAAGAATTGAAAAGAATATCCTTCTATCAAAAGAAAGCTACTATTGGGAGAAAAATATGTAAAAAGATGTCTTAAGTCTAATATGCATAGAACACAACCAATGATACCAGATGAGACACCAAATGTAATAAATGATTTTACTCATACTGCTTAACCTTATAACAGAAATGGTAAGAGACATTTAAAAAAATAGAAACTTCACCACCTCAATAATATGTATATTAATTAATTGAAATAATTTCAGTTTAGAATACTATCAATTAATATCAATTGTTTTGTTTGTAAGCAAACTAGATTGACAAATTTCAGAAAAGGAACTGATTACTTTTTACTTAACAGTACTGTACAACTCAAAATTTGAACACACAGAAGGAGAAGTCCAAGTAGTCATTGTACTATTAACAAATGCAATTTAGGCTTTGTAAAAATGATAAACTTTTGCTTAAAGTGGATGGTACATGTTGGGCTTTGTCCCAGGACAAAGAACTATGTTAAGTGCATTTTAGGAAGGTACACAATGAACTCATGCCCCAGCACATGCTCAGAGAGTAATTATCTTGCAATTTTTCTGTGCAGGAACAGATGCATTTAACTTGAGTGTTTTGCTCTAGCACAAAACCTATCATGTAACATCAACTTAAATCTTAATACCTCTTGAAAAAGCAGGAGGCAAAAGTTTATCTAAATGTTCATCAAGGAAACTTAGTAGTATTTAATTAATTATTATTTCACTATTAATTAATCATATTTTCAAATTTCTGATTTTATTTAAGAACTAAGATTTAATATCTTGTGTATTTTAAGATTTTGCATTGCAAAATAGTGATTAAGTTGCCTAGCCATTTTGTAACATCCTTTATTAAGATTGTTTTCTTATTTGATTGATCTTTTTGTGAATAGTTGAATGTTATACTTCATTACAATACAATATATCAGATTAACAAAAACTTCTTTAATCAGTGATCTATTAATGCAAGCTTAATAAGTTAAAGGATCATCTTCACTTATGTATGCAAATGCCTATGGTTAGCAATTTCTCACTGTGGATGAGGATTACCAGCTAGTGAGTTGGCTTAGTTTCTTTTTACTTTATTCTTGTTACTTTTATTGCTTTCTGTTATCAAGTAATAATGATAAATTAATAATAAATTACAATTAACAATTATTGAATAATTATTATATTAAATAATTAATTTTGATGTAGTTGACAATTGTGTTATATGGTCATTGTAGCATAATCAATTAAGTAAGCTTATATAACTCATCTGTGTTTGACATGTACAGTCAATAGTAATTGTTACTATAACACCATCATCACCATGAGATAGTCATACAGCATCTCTCCAATACACCCAACAATGGAAATGATCTATTGTTCAAATGGTGGGGCAGAAAAGGTGCCACAGAAGTTGCATTAAAAACCCTTTTTGCTTACTCATAGTTGAAAACCTATTTCATGTTTTCAGTAATTAACACTTTTCTTAAAAGAAGCTATGGGAAGCCAAGTTAACTATATTTAAATTAATACACAACTGAATTGGGGTTCAACCAGGACAAACCAAACTTGACTTGAACAATCAATGAAATAGAAATATTGCAGGTCAAACAGTGTTGCTACTTATCTATCACATTCTATTTGTGTTTTCATGGCATCCATGAAGTGATGAATTTATACCAGAGAATTCATCATAAATAATTACCTGTTTGTTTATCTTGATAAAGGAACCACATAATGGCAACTGCTTAATTTTTTGTGATGCTACCTGCAACCACTGGACTTAAAATTAAAAGTTTTCAGGCATTTAACACAAATATAGGTTTAAATTAACCTTTTTCTGACCAAAATTGTATGTTAGTTTATTTCCTTAAATATGACCATGTTTCCAGATAAGTATATGTAAAAAACAAATATATATTTATTTTAGTGAGAAAATTGTAATGTTCTTTATGATGAAAACTGGCAACACACTCACTTTTTCTAATATAAAATAGTCTGAAGAATACGCTTGCAAATTACTGCAAACAAATAATTTACAGTTGGTATTAATGGTACAAATTTCAACTTAAATTCTCTGTCATTACTTCATACTACATTAACTTGCTTACTGCATAAAATTTAATGTATGATTTGGGGAGATGCTCTTTACTTACACTGTGGAGAAAATTATGTTATAAAAATTCTAAATTGTGTTTTTGTAATATTACATGCTTAACCTAGCAGTCCTTCTCCCCCTTATGGGTTGAAACCTAAAGACAATCTAAGAGTAAATAGCAAAAAAAGTTATACTTTTAAATCATAGCATTGAAAGACAATTTTTACTAAACATTATTCCTGAAAACACAAAATTTTTCTTATGTTGGATGTGGAATTCTTTTAGCCTATGTGGCACTGATATTCATCATAGTTGATCAACAGGTAATTAACTAAAGATCATTAAAATGAAAATCATTAGACCCACAATTTGATACTGTCATCTAACAATGAGAAAGATGAGGTTTCACATCAAAATACAAATATAAATACTGATTATAAATTTGTGCAGAAGAATGATTTGTGAACAATGAGTTCCACACAGAGGAGCAAAAATGTTCTTGTTTCAATTTTGTCAAATCACATTTAATCCAATGACATCAGACAAGGAATTGATGTGCCTGATTAAGCTTACACTTAGTCATGGAAAGCAGAATTGATAAATCTCTCCCTCCTGACTATAAATTCACTAGAAAACTGTATTTAAATAAGTTTTTAAAAATTGGAATGAAAATAACAGGGAAATGGCTACAATTTCAAATGGCTGGTAAAATATGCTTCACAAAATGCCACATCCAATTTTTGTAAAATGGTTTGGATAGCATTGTGCTCTCTGTGATCAGAAATCTTAATTCATTTTTTTCTTGTTCTGATGCTAGATATGCATATTTGGGACCATCAATTTTTGAAAGAAGAAATCAATAATGCCTTCAAACATTGGATTTCTATACTTTACTACAAATGTGCATATGGTGCCCTACTTAATACTTTTCTGATAAACCAGATAATACAGAAATATAGTTCCTTAGCTGATTCTCAAATGCCAATTTTTTCGAAGGCTATTTGTTTTCTTGCAAAATATAATGCAGAATTAAAGCTACTGCTAACATCCCTTTATTGTGATTTTTGTTTAACACCTGGATGATATAAATTTCTGCATTGTATTTGTAAATAGCAAACCAATTTGATGCATTATTACAATTTTTCCAGATTCCTGGTCCCCCTCAAATAATATAGTATTAACTGCTTTTAATACAGGGGAGTTATGAGAGAGCTGACTCCCACTCATTGTTACCAGGCTAATTCTGCAATCTAGTAAAATGCATATAAAAAAATTACATTCAACATTTTCAAATTTATAAACAACTCTTGATTCCTGCAAAAAAGAATAGAATAGTCTGTCAGCACAAACAACAAATACTATCTGATCAGGAAAACTATCAGATATATAATAAAAAATTAGCAAACAAACAATGAATGAATGCTGAAAAAATTATTACCTATTACAATAAAGTACAAACTACAAAAATAATCAATATAATTAAATTTCTATTTTAAATCTAAACAGATTTTCAAGGATTTCTAAATGTTTACTAAATGCAAATGGTGAACCTCAACATTTATAATTATAGAACATATTTACATATATTTACTTGAAATTCCATATTTCAGCAATCTTAACTACATAGAAAACTAATCAAAATAGAGTTTAAAGAAATACATATATTTATTCAAATATATTAATTGCAATTTCATTGAAATTGTGTCTCTAATGGTATTTAGTATTTTGTGATGTCAGACTTAGGGGAAGTGAGTTTGGGAGAAGTGAGACAGACCCTAATGCTTCCATTATTTTTCAGCCATATTGGCAGATGATTTGAAATTCAAATTCAACAGGTACTTTTGGATTAGAAACTATAAATAGCATGAAATCAATTGGAGAAACTGTTGAAGTGAATTCTTCAGAAATCTTATCTTTAGATTAAATTTGTTTTGATTATTACTAAACAATGTCAACCTAAATGGTTAATGCATTAGTAGTGGTGAGGGCACATATTGGGAGTGATTTGAGGGTCCTTGATCCAAGCCACAAAAGTGCATATATGCTAGGGATACAATTAGAAGTTTTTCTCTGTTTAGCTGACTACTGATACTCTCATTAACATGTACGCAATAAGAAAACTATCAAGGAAATGGTTGGACAACCCATCTTAGGTTATTATATTTTATATTAATTAGACTACATAGGTCACCTATGAATAGACTGATAATAAGACAAAGTATGTAGCATTGATTAAATGTAAGTTAGGAAGCTGCAAGTCATTATCTATTTAGTTATTTAAATTAATTCAAGCCAGTAATTTTTGTTAATGTCAAAATGATTATTTATTGCACAGCTAGTGACCCTGCCTGGTTGCAAGTACAAAGTACACATTTCAAATTTGAGTTTAAGTCAGTTGCATCCAGCCTTGAGAGTTGCACTGAGTAGGATAGGGAACACATAATTTACTTTGTTGAGCTGAGACTTGGAAACAATCCCCTGATAACAAAGGTGAATACTTGTTGGAAGGTTCAGAGATCAGAGTTTGCCAGAGGCCTCAAGAAAAGATCAAGTTGAAGGAAACTGCAGCACTCAGTCCACACCTAAATAGTGTTTGATTATGATACAGTTAATTAAAGTTAATTAGAAGTAATAATGAATCAACACAGTTAGTAAAGAGTACATCCCTACCTGCAATGAACACTGAATTACATTCTAAAGGAAGTGATCAACATGAGTTAGCACTGGATAGCAGATGCTACAGTACCCTCAGAGGCAATTGATGTGCACATGATGATGATGATAATGATGATGATGATGATGATTATGATGATGATGATGATGATGATGATGATGATAATGATGATGATGATTCCACTGAGAGGATATGGTTGCACAAAAAGTACTTTGAGATTCAACTAACTGCTAATGCTCAATACAGTCTTGAAAAAGATTTAAATTCCTACAGTGCAATGAGACAGAGTCCACAGAACTGGAAGCCATGCTAAAATTGACAAAGAAACAGGAATATAAAGAACTACAATGGAAGAACTCACAAGCACAGATGTTGTTTGAAAGAAAAAGACCAGAGCTTCTTGAGTAAAAGACCAAGCCATTGTAGCATAATCCATCAAAATAAGCTGTTAAAACTAAAAGCAGAAAAAAATGTAAAAGAAAAATTATTTAGCATTGATTAACTACTTAAGGTTTAATATACAAATGCATGAGCAAATGCCATTAGCAAACCATTTGACAAAATGTTGTTAAAGTATTTGCTCCTCATTAATGGGGGAGTTTCACGAAATTTAGATTTTTTTTAAAATACACTTATTCTATATATTTTAGGCTGAAAATCACGAAAAAGAGGGTGCCAGGCATCAATTTTTTGTATATTTAGAGAAAATTAAGGTTTTGTTAACTAATCCCATTACTTATTTGCTATTGGTTTGACGTCATTCCTGCTGTTCACAGGCTCATAGTATATGTTCGAATACAGCAATAATGTATATACTCTTGCTAATACTTGCAATATAAAAACTATAATTGACGTGTAATATGTTTATTGTAGCTTTTTATTAAAACAATTTGATTTGCTTTTTGTTTTTGTAAATCAAGGAATGAATGTTTTGCATTAGTAAAAGCACTAGTAGTATTTCACAAATTGTTTTTCATTTACTATTGTTGTTAAAGTATTTGCTTACATTTAATTGCACAAACAAGTAGTTTACATATTTCATTTCCACTCTCAGACTTGCAATATGTCATTTGATAATTTGATTTTGTTTGCTTCAATGAGATATTAATATTGCTTTGTACTGAAATGCTTGTCAACAATTATTGCAAACCCTAATTATTGGTTCTTTGGTGCTTAGGGTGCTACTAAGAAACTATTTTTTTTCTAGGTTTCAGTTCAAGTTCTCTGAAGTCAATTTGTTTTGTGCTATTATATTAGTAAATCATTGAACAATGGTGAAATGGAATCACACTCATTCCAATGAGGTTGCTGGTTCAAATCCGGCTTGTTCATTATTATAATTAATATTAATGATGTTCAATATCATAATTAATTCAATATTCATGAGATTTAGTAGGAGTTTAACCTACAGTCTTCTGTAAATACAGATGTGTTAATTACAATACGAATCTGCATATTGTAGACATAATTTTTAATGTGAAAAATTTCAAAAAGTTGTGAACTAGCACTGTAATATATTCTATATATATATATATAAATATAAATATAGACAAAGCATTATAGCAATGATGATGTAGCCAACAAAATTGCCTTTATGTAGTTAGTAAACTCCAGGCAAATTAAAAACTGGTGCTTTTGAAAAAAAATCGATATGCACAGTAAGTTGCTTTCTCCATATAAACTAAAAAAACTTTCGATTATTAAATGTAAATTTGCTCATAAAACTGTTCAATGAAGGAACTATATATTTCAAACAGTTAATTTAACATACAATACAATGGAATTATTTTCATGTTAAAAAATATATTTGAGAATTAACTACTATATTACAAATGGTAAATATTGATATAGCAGCCATTGGCAATAGATATAAACTCTTTTATTATATCGCAGGTATTAACAATAGTAAAGACATCATCACTGCACTTGAACATAGGCTATGAACCTGTGAACAGCAGGAATGATGTCAAACCAATAGCAAATAAGTAATGGGATTAGTTAACAAAACCTTAATTTTCTCTAAATATACAAAAAATTGATGCCTGGCACCCTCTTTTTCGTGATTTTCAGCCTAAAATATATAGAATAAGTGTATTTTAAAAAAAATCTAAATTTCGTGAAACTCCCCCATTAATGAGGAGCAAATACTTTAACAACAATAGTAAATGAAAAACAATTTGTGAAATACTACTAGTGCTTTTACTAATGCAAAACATTCATTCCTTGATTTACAAAAACAAAAAGCAAATCAAATTGTTTTAATAAAAAGCTACAATAAACATATTACACGTCAATTATAGTTTTTATATTGCAAGTATTAGCAAGAGTATATACATTATTGCTGTATTCGAACATATACTATGAGCCTGTGAACAGCAGGAATGACGTCAAACCAATAGCAAATAAGTAATGGGATTAGTTAACAAAACCTTAATTTTCTCTAAATATACAAACAATTGATGCCTGGCACCCTCTTTTTCGTGATTTTCAGCCTAAAATATATAGAATAAGTGTATTTTAAAAAAAATCTAAATTTCGTGAAACTCCCCCATTTTAGTGAAAACATGCAATGTAGTCTATGCAAATTTAAATTTTAAAAGCTGCAGTTATTTGTTTTGATTTATAGTATAAATTGAAGCAACTAAATGTAAGATTGATGAAGTGTATTCTCTGAAACCAACTTATTTTACTATTTGTTTATTGATTATTTAATTATAATGCATAGCTAAGCAGTTCATGTAAAGTAGTGCTCAGGGTTCCATGATGGGAACAATTCAAGGTTCTTTGCCCCTGACCATGAAAAACATTTAAGTAAGGTGTATGATTAAGGCAGTTAAATCATCAATTATAGTTAAGGAGATAAAACCATTTAATGTTGTGAGAAGTTATTAGATAGGTCCCCTGGAACACATTAGGAATTGAATTAAAGGTTTGATTTGTTTGTAATATTGCTTGAATGGAGATTCTACACTAATGGAGGCATGTCACAGAATGCAAGCATAAAGGCATTCCTGTTAGCCTCATTTTCTGATCAAAGGGTGCAAGTGTAAATGCACCTCTTCTGATAGTGTACATTTATGTCAATTTTCATTAAAGTAATGATTAGTGATTTTTTAGTTGTAAATTTATAAGTAATTTTATTAAAAGATGTCAAAAAATACTATGGCAAAAAAGTATTTGAAAATGCAAGTTGATTACTTGACCTTTGACCAATGCCTGCCAAAAGAGTCAAGCAAATTTATTCCTCAATGTATACAAAAAATATTAATTTGAAATTGGTGATCATCTGATCAACCAGAAAAGAATTTGTAGATTTGTAAGTGATTTAAATGTACCTGTAAATTGTTATGGAAATGTTAAATCCTCTACTATCAATATTTCAACAAGCTAATTTATCAGCAATATGATTGCCTTATGCTGTTACTATATGATTATATTTTATTAAATATATCTCTCATAGATGCTTATGCCATATGAATGATTTACTGTTTAGGTTTGTGCAATATTCTCTGCTACCATCATAGAGAGTGACCTGCATTCTAACAGAAAAACAGAATATTGGTAGTTTGTCAGAAACAGAAAATATTCCACCAAGAATTATCCTCCAACAGTGACCAATTCACATGGCATCACATGAAAGTGGTATCCACAAATAAATCCAAGCTCACCAAGGTGCTAATTGTGTGTCTCTAGTTGTGAATTTCTAGCTCCAATAAACCAGATTTCAATTGTTCTTATTTCCTCAGCCTATGCAAATAAATAATTAATATCACATGTAATTGCCATGCATCCATATACACCAATAGTATATTTGGGCTGCCAACTGGAAGTGAGTATGTTGTTGCCCTAAACACAGTGGAGTAACTTCCAAATTGTCACTGGAACTTAAGCAATTATTATTACAAAATAATCCATTGAAGATCTAAAAAGGGTTAGAGTAATAAATAATTCAAAGAAAGCAAACATGATAAAGTGAGACAAAATCTATTGTGCATTTGCTACAGGTCTCTCAATTTGTGAATTATTATCTGTTCAGTATTTACAAAACTTGCAGTTCAAGTTCCCTCACAAAATTATAGAACAATCACACATAATCTAAATCAGGGGGACAGATAATTATAAATTCAAATGACTGCACTCAAAGACTGATAGTGAAAAATCAAAACATCATAGTGTTGTCACAAACTAATTTAACACAGCATTTGGCACTAATATAAATGACAATTGATTAAAATAAAATAGGGGGCCCCAAGTGACTCAACAGTAGTTGGCATGCATTTATGTTCACCAACAGTTGATTATCATCACAGTGTAATGTTATAATGTGCATGTTCAAATTGCAATGATCAATTAAAAGTTCTTATTCCCTATACATAATCATATACCTAACTTAATTCCATCCATGATTTGGGCTGTTTGGCAGAATAGAGCATACTGTTGCCCTAGACTCAGAGGAGTAACTCCCAAATTGTGGGCAGAGAGTTATTTTATTATAACATGATATATAATAAAGCCTAAAATGGGGTTAGCAATAATTTATAAAGCAAAAAGCAAATGCAGTTGAGTGAGACAAAGTTTAATTTGCATCCTCACTACAAGTCTCTCAAGCATTTATACAAATGATCAAATAATTACCTGCAGTTCATTACACTTTTTCAAATCAGGAGTTCCCTCACAAAATTAAATGGCAATAACATGTTACATGATATTAAGGGCACAATCAAATCTAAGATTGAAGTACTACACTAAAAAATAAAATCAATTACGTTAAAGTAATGTCCCTAACTAAAATTTTGAGCAAGATTTAGCACAAAATTACAAAAGTTCATTGAAATAATAAAAGGAGGGCCCAAGTCACTCTACAATAAAAATCCAATTCAAAACACTATTATACACGGATGGGCATAAGTAACCAATGAAATCACATATTTAAAAATTCATTGTTTTACTAAGCTTATAAATACTTGCATCTTACATATGTCTTATATTTAAATATTTGTTTTACTAGAGTAATAATCATTTGTGTTTGCTTTACACCACTGTAGTTGTCTTCTCCTCCAAGATTAACTATGGAAGAAAAGATATTCCTTTTTAATACAACATAAGAGTTAAATTACTATTCTCCATGTAGAGGGTGTAAAAATAGGCTTGTAAAAGTGTTCACTTGAACACTACAATTGATTTGATTAAAAAGTTCAAAGATACTGGCAATGTCAGGGGCCATCCATGAGAATGCCCAAACATTTATTGAAAAACTTAATCAATCAGCAGTTCAAGTGTCTCAAGAATTAAGCATACCTCACACCAATTTATGGCATATTATAAAGAATATAAAGTTCTGAATTTGGCAACCATGTCTAATGTTATTTACAGTTCTGTCATCAATTCAATTATGTACTTCTGCCTTATGTTGATCAAATTGTATGGAGTGATGAAGCCAATTTATCTCTTTAAAATTTCACTGTGCACAGAAACAACTATGTGCATTACTCTCCTGAAGATCAACAATTGCTTTTTGAAAAAAAATGTAAATTCACCATGTCTTACTGTATGGGCTGGTATCTGCTCATCGTCTATCATTGGACATTATGTTTTTAGTGGACCTTCTTTTTGTAAGAAGCTTTGCTTTCTCTGCAATATAGGAAATAGTTGGTGCCAATGGTGATTGCGCTGACTACTGATGACAACAAGATGGATCACCACCCCTTACTCTGCACCTGTAAGAGAAGCAATTAGTTATGAATTCCCACAACACTGTATAGAAAGAAAAGGCTTTGTTGAATGGCCACATTTCAGTTTTTGGGATTTAGGAAGTCAGAAATGACAGAACCATATTGAAATTGTAATGGGATTTAAACAAAATTTCTAATATTATTAAATTTTGAAATATAGAATTTTTTATACAATCTCTAGCGAAATTACCAGTTTTTAACATTTCCTAGATTTTATAAAAATCCCTCATTTACACTATACAAATTTTATTTAAGCAAAACATAAATCTTAAGTCAAACTCAAATTTTGGACAAAATAGAATCAGTTGTGAATTTCAAAGAGACGTTTAGGTATTGGAACATTGGTATTTTGAATTTCTTCTGTATGAATATGAAGTAATTTTCAACAAATATCAGTTTCGCCTTGAGGTTCTCAACTACTTTAGAACGTTCTATTTGTAACATCTTTTCAAATTTTTCTTTACTTGAAATCACCGTTTCTTTTCTTGTCGGTTTTCTTTCGATATACAATGCCATCGGATCGGAGGCCGTTATCCTAATGCCAATCCTAATGAAATTATATATTGCAAAATAGAATAATAATTACAATCCTCAAGTCTGATTTTGCCTTTATATTTAGCTATAGATTTAAAATTTTGCCAATCATAAAGCTATTTACATTATATTTATTTTACTTAATATCAATAGTACGCGAAGGTATATCATAGAGTGCACGCAGACAAAATAACACTAGTATAGAGTAAACAATAATGAGAAATGCAATAACACTTAAAAAGTTTTAAAAATGGATAAAAATCAATAACTTAGCATAGTTAACCAAATTCGTCGTACGTAGTATATATTTAAGGATAATAGCACAGAAAACTTGGAATTTATAAATATTGTTTTATTTGACAAATTGCAAGATATAAAAGTGTATTTGTGTAAATCTATACATTTTTAGTGTAAATCATGTCCTTGCCTTTATGTGAAATTTCCAAATACATTGTGGTGTTTATTATACAGTTTAATTAGATTAACCTTGCTTTCTTAAATAAATAAAAAGAATCATTTGACGAAGTGGAAGCGGAATGTGGTTGCGGTCGATGGGTAAAATACAATGTGGTTAAGGGAACATCAATGAAGGATGAAATGCTATACGGTTTCTTTGCATGCAAGGCATTGCGAGCACTGCGAGAGAAGTTGAGGCTTATGAAACAGCAGTTTGATGAAAAAGATCGAGAAATTAACTTACGAAATCGCAAGTCATATCTGGACAATCACAGGATGCTGAGCGATGGAAGGCTTTTGGGCAAGACTTCGAGATTAAACAGAAAAATGTGAAGGATCTTACAGTTGTTGTTGAGGGTATGAAAGATATTCAGTGAAGACCAGTTCCGACGACATCGGCGACGCCCTACAGAAAAATGTGTCCACCCTTGCTGAGAAAGTAAGAATGGTAATTCAGGAACCAGATGATAAGGTGAGAAGGGCTAAGAATGTGGTCATGTTAAATGTAGGAGAAAAAGTATCAAGCGAGGAGGACGAAGTTAGGGTGAGGAAGAAATGCGAAGCTGTGAGGATTTTGAGGGTCATATGCGTTGAGAAAGACCCCAAGTTTACCCTCCGCTTACGAAGAAAAGTTGAGGGGAGAAGACCGATGTTGGCTGTTTTCGATGACATTGGTACAGCTGACATCGTACTTCGACGGAAGATGAATCTATAGGCCAATGAAAATTTCAACCATGTGTTTATAGTTAAAGATCGTACCCGTCTTGAAAGAGAACGTGACAGCATACGTCGTCAACAGTTAGTAAGCAGAGTGGAGGAGTTCAAAGAAAAAGCTGTGCAGGAACGTATTCGTGGTGGATATAGAGAGTTGTGGATGAAACGAATGGGGAAGATAACAAGGTGAGCACTAAAGGCGACCAGGAGTCACGAAATTGACAATTGAACAAAATGGATTCAAGTTGGAGTATCTGTTATTACAATGCACAAGGTCTAGAGAATAAAAGTCCTGCTTTTATTTGTATATCTGAAACCTGGGAAAATGACATGACACCGAGCATTGCAGAATGTGTGCGTTGTGATAGGCATTCGATTTTTTTGGCGTTGCAATTTTTTTAATAAGTTGCTTGATTATGAAGTTATTAGACTTGATGTTTGTGTTGAAGCAGTTGCAGTGGAAATTATGGCCCTCCAATAATGATTACGGGATCTAGAATGGTGTCAGTTTTTGCTGATTTCAATTTTCCAGTCACTGACTGGGTAAGGAATCAAGGTAGTTCCGCAACATAAAAGAGGTTTGTCGATATAGCGTGTGAAAACTTTTTGAAGCAGGTGGTAAATTTCAATCCAAGAACAAGTGCTACACTCGATTTACTCCTAACAAATAATTCTAGCGAAGTTGACCATATTTTTCCAATAAGAGCACTTATTAAAAGTGACCACCTTAACGGTGGCATTGAGCAAGTAAACACTCCCAAATACAATTTCAGACGCGGAAATTTTTTGAGAATCAAAGTTTGGACAATACTTTGGATGGGGACGCGAACCAAGCCTATGAGAGTTTGGTCAAGAAATATCGTCAAGCAATGATATATGTATATATATATATATATTGATTGATTGATTTATTGATCGAACTACAAGATGTATTAAATTATATATGTATGCATGTATTTAAAAGATTTGAACTTTGTTGATTATTAAGTAATTGCTCTTTATCTTTGTTCTTAATGTAAAATCTATTTCAAAATTTGATATTTCCGTTAAAAATTTATTGCTTCTATATTATATATTTTACGATGTGGAAAAATGCTTTCTGTAATAGATATTCCAATGTTAATGAAATGGTTATTGAATTCATTAGCAGTAGATGCTGCCATTAGGAGCTATAGGTGGCTTTTTATTATCAGTAATTTGATTAGAAAATACAATTGTTTAGAACTTTTCAGAACAGTATTAAATCGTTTTGTGCTATATTTGCGTTTAATTATTATTAATTTTTGAAACGATTTTGTTTCTTAACTTTTTCAGTATAATTGTCACACTTTTTCATTTAGCTATTAAGTTTCTAACATTGTTAGTAAAAACAAATATTTTGAGTTTGATGTTATGTATTTTTAATTGATCAATTATCGGAATTTTTAAGAAAAATCGGAATATACAGAATCGGCATAAGAATAATTCTCGGGTTTGTTCAATCGTTGATAAACGAAGCATTTAATTTTACTATTGTTGCTTAGCAGTTATGTTTGATTCGAGATACTAGCTTTTAGACATTTTGATGATCATTAAATATACCAAAAGAAAGTATTGTTTCCATTTAAATTTAGTGATGTGGTCTATACCTGAGTATTCATATGGGTATAGTTTCTTAATTTAAATCATGAGAAGTTTAAAATTATTAGCTGCGTTTCATTACAAATGTAAACAAATAGCTCATGTTGAAGCTAAGGTGCATATATTATGTTAGCAATTATTATACATGTAGTACTGTAAATTTCAAATGAAATCTGTAATTGGTTTGATATTATTAATAGTGATTGTTTCAATAATAACATTTCTCTAATTTTTCCACGAAATATTTAACATTTGTTCCATTTTTATTTCGAGATGGAAATCATTCCATAATTCAGAAGATGTAAACGAAAATTAATCTGGCAGATTGATACTACTATGTAATTTTTGGTTTCTATCATTTATTTTGCTTAGGAAATGCAAATATTTTGAATTGTGTGCCTCATGCAGTTTGATATTGTATAAAATACCATGGTGTAAAAACTTTCCCACCTTTTTTCATATTTCTCACTGATTTATGCTTGTCAATTTAATTCAGAGTTCTTAATGCCCATTGCATATGTTTGCTAATGATGACAACATATTTGAAGTTACTTAACTAAGAAGGTACATGATAATATATAAACTCTAGATTATAGCTTCAATAGAGAATACCAAAATATGTCATTAGCGCCCCGACTTTTGTTTTCGTCGAAACAAACTTTCAAAAGTCTGCACAACTTTTTTGAAAATTTATTGGTGTAATTTCCTTTTACTCCATGATTGTGGTTTACTACAGTAGAAGTTTTCATACATTATTCAATTTTACATTTATATACTTTTGTTATTCTAATTTATATTTTAGATGCACAAACTTGAAAGCGAATTTCGCTTAAAGGCTTTGGCATCAATGAAAAAGAAAAAATCTGAATCTGAGAATGAAGTCTCATCTGGGAGAGAGGGTATTACTGAATGGCCAATAATAGTTAAAAATAACAAAGTTAAAAAAAATTCTAACAAGAAGCGTTCTCTATTATCAATACGTGAGAAAGTTGCTCCAATCATTGGCCCAAAACTTCCTTCTCCTCATTATAAAGATAGACGTAGTAAGCGGAGGAAAAGAGTTTCTAGTTCTTCGGATGATTCCAATTACAATTACAATTTGAGTAGCTATCGCTCTCGCAGACGCACACGTAGTCGTAGTCGCAGTTGGTCATATGATTCTCATAAGAAGAAATCCAAATATTCTTACAAAGATTCATTTTATGAGTCATATTCTAAAAGTAGTAAATTACGTGAATCACGTGAACGTGATTCATCTCCAAAATATAAATCTAAGGAACGTTATCGAGATCATTACAATTACAACAATTTAAAGTCTAGCAAATCTAAAATCAAGAAACACAAATCTTCCCGTGATAGGGAGTTTTCGCCAACTATTAAATCAGGTTCCAGTTACAGGCGTAGTTCATATAAATATTCAAGATCTTCATCATCAGAGTCTTCATGTCGATACAGTCCGAAATACCTACCAAAAATATATAAGTGTGACGATGTATCTTTAGACAAACATTCAAAGCTGAGATCAAATTCTTCCCCGAATGATACTTTTGATAGGAATAGAAGTCGTTCATTTACTACAAAAGAACCTGGCGAAATCGATGATTCTGAATCACAGATTCAAATTTTCTCTGATTCAAGTATAACTTCTGTACAATACTCTGAATACAACTCATTAACAGCATCTGCGCATTTCAATAATTCGACATCATCGAGTAATTTTTACACTCCACAGGCAAATATAACTGAATTTTATACGCCATCAACAAAAATGCCTGAAATGGATGTTCAGCGTTCGAGTGTTCCTCAATTTAATACATATCACGCTGCTCAATCTGTATTCCCTAATGTGAATAATTTGAGTAATCCTCCTATGTCTTTCAGTACACCAGAGTTTACTTCAACGCCGAAACGTGTGCAGCCTGAACCAGTTCAGTTCTCTTTAAGTGGGCAAAATAAGGTTGTTACTTCACAATTTACTAATCAATTAGAAGCTCTTAGCAATAAAAGAAAAGATTGCGACTATAGAAAATCTTTAATTACAAAAGATGAAACTCCTATTCCAAACAAAATTCAACGAATTTCATTTAATGATTCAAGTCAAAACGATAGCAGTATTATTTTAAAAGACACTTCTTCACTTTATGATATTAGTGCTGAATCTGAATGTTTGGAAAAAACAGAAAAATCTTTTATTTTGGATAGTGAAGGCGTAATGTCTCCTAAAGATAAGTCCAAAGTTGAATTCTATTTAAAACAGTGTAAGAAAAGATACGGAATCGAATATACAAACGTTGGATTTGTTGATAGTCATTGTCACATCGATTTTCTATTCAAAAAACTCAATTATAAAGACACATATTCAAAATTTATAGAAGAAGCACATTATCCTTCCTCATATCAAGGTAATATACGTTTACTTATTCAGTATTCAATTATTTGTCTAAATTTTATGTAGTATTCGACAATATGCTTGTATTTACTCTTTATTGCACTTGTTTCTCAGCCATAATTTTAATCTTTAGTTAGCCTTTTAGCAATAGATGATAAAGCGAAATCGATATTGTATATGATTTGAATATCAGCTTTGCAAGCTGTTAATCAGTTCTATATACATGGTATGTCTGTAAAGTAATGGCCCTAGTCCAGTAAAATTTAAAAAAAATAACAAGTACATAATACATTTTTATTTAAACAATATAGTTACCACCGTTTATAATCGCGTCATTTAAATGCCATTTCAGTTTTTCTATTTCTTGCAGAAATCTATCGCCCGGGATAGATAGAAAAGCCTTCAACGCCGCACTTTTCAATTCCTCTGAGTTGTCAAAAATTGACTTCTTTAACTGGCACTTCAGATAAGCGAAGTGTCAACTGTTTTTGCGATTGGTTTCTGCGGATGCGTCTGACTGGTTATTGTCATGCTGGTAAGACAAGTCAGCAAGATGGATGGATTTTTTAATGCAGGGTTCACCAATGATCGCTACCACCCACCCAGACCTTGTTTTCTTGTTTGGGCAAATAACGATAAAAATAAAACGAAGATTCATCCTGTACTGCATACTGATGAACTGCGTTATTACCCAGATCACGCAGTCTGTTGAGAATGTCGTTTGCACAGTGAATTCTCTGCTGCTTGTTTTCAACGGCAGCCAGATACTACAGGGCTTCCGCATACAGTTCCTCTCTTAGAATCTGTAAAATAGTGTCTTTACTGACATCCAGATCTTCTGCTAATGATTGGGTAGAGCAACGTAGATTTGCAGCCATTGCGAGGATTGGCACAAAAGGACTTACGGTGCCACTGCTGAATTTTCGTTACCATCTTTTAACTGTCGAGTCCTAGAAGCATTGTCAGACAATATTTTTGTAATTTGCGATGAATGGTGATCGCTGTTGATCCGTTCTTGCTTTCCACAAAAACACAAAAATTACCATATTTCGATTTATATTCGATTTGTGCAATCTAAGAAGGTTACAAGTTATAATGTTGCTGCGTTTATATATGTGCCGATTAATTACGTAATCAAATGAATAAACAACTTTCAATCTGTGTCATTTTCGCGCGAACAGCATTCCACAAACACTTCCACACATCAAGGGTCATTACTTTATAGGCACGCTAAGTAATTGTTCTGAACTATTCGAATTTGTTTTTATGCAAGTCATGGTTAGATAGACTTTGATGTCGCATTTCAAAAGTTGCACAGCAATGCATGACAGTATCTTGCAATGTTTTGCTATCTTTAAACTTTTTTTTCCAATCAACAAATTTAATNTTCGGCATACAGTTCCTCTCTTAGATCCTGTAAAATAGGGTCTTTACTGACATCCAGATCTTCTGCTAAGAATTGGGTAGAGCAACGTAGATTTGCAGCCATTGCGAGGATTGGCACAAAAGGACTTACGGTGCCACTGCTGAATTTTCGTTACCATCTTTTAACTGTCGAGTCCTAGAAGCATTGTCAGACAATATTTTTGTAATTTGCGATGAATGGTGATCGCTGTTGATCCGTTCTTGCTTTCCACAAAAACACAAAAATTACCATATTTCGATTTTTAACTGTCGAGTCCTAGAAGCATTGTCAGACAATATTTTTGTAATTTGCGATGAATGGTGATCGCTGTTGATCCGTTCTTGCTTTCCACAAAAACACAAAAATTACCATATTTCGATTTATATTCGATTTGTGCAATCTAAGAAGGTTACAAGTTATAATGTTGCTGCGTTTATATATGTGCCAATTAATTACGTAATCAAATGAATAAACAACTTTCAATCTGTGTCATTTTCGCCGAACAGCATTCCACAAACACTTCCACACATCAAGGGTCATTACTTTATAGGCACGCTAAGTAATTGTTCTGAACTATTCGAATTTGTTTTTATGCAAGTCATGGTTAGATAGACTTTGATGTCGCATTTCAAAAGTTGCACAGCAATGCATGACAGTATCTTGCAATGTTTTGCTATCTTTAAACTTTTTTTTCCAATCAACAAATTTAATGTATGTGAAAAATATGAATTCGATATTCACATATTTTGAACGCATAATTTCCAATGCCTAGTTTTTTGGGTCACAATAGTTGTTTTGTGCTAAGATTTATGAATAATTTTTCTATCCTTTTCTTAGTAGTGGGTTTTCTTTACATGACTTATTTTGAGCATTAAGAATTTAAACTTTATTTACCAATTTCTTTTGGACATTTTGTCAACCCCAATTTTCAGAACAGTAATATATTGAATTTATTATAACTTGTGGGCAAATTTTTGTAGAGTTGTTCATGTTTTAATTATATGTTATATATTTTTACGCAGTTCCTAGTTTTCACACATTGAATTTAATGAGAAATTTTGAATTTTTTACATTAATACACAAAATTTAATTTATTGTACGTTTTCTATTGCCTGTTCAGGTATACAAGGTTTGCTATAAGTTGAACGAAATTTTGTACTTCATATCTACCTTCAAATACATATCATTTCATGGATATTTGATTTCTCAGTTCATGCAATTTTATAAACTTCGCTTTCTGTATATTTTGTTTATCTTTAAATATCAAAATTCATTTTTTCCCATTACAATTGAAAGCCATCCTCATTCAAATTTAATAGATGAAGCCTCTCCATTCTTTTGGGGCGAACAATTTAGTAGTATAAAGTATTCTTTTAACTCGTTATTACAATTTTTTATTCTTGAAATATGGTCTTGGACTTCCTATGTCTTAATTGCTAGACTTTTGCAATAGCACAGCATTAATTGTTTCTGCCACCATGTTAAACCATGTACAAGTCGCAACTGGTTTATGATTGTGCGTATTTCTTAGAAATATGCAATTTGTGACAAAAACAGCAACCAATTTCTAAGAACCGATTGAATACAAATATCCTTTCTAATACACAGGAATCGTAATTTCTTGAAACGCTTGGATGCAACATGTTTTATTTCAAGATTTCAGAATAATTTTTGTGGGAGTCAATCTCAAAAAAGTTGCTGGCGTCATGTTCGCAATGATAAGATTCTAGAATTACATAATGTTTGGTGAAGACATTAATTGATTTTGATGGTTTATTTTATTGTTTTATGTACGTTGTTTAATCATATGTTATAGCAGGGAAATAGATTTTAGGAAAATATTACCAGTAAAATGCAATGTTTTTCCTTGTACTTTTGCAGGATAAAATGAGTATCATGATATGAATACGTTAGAAGAAAAAATTTATTCAGTTTTTAAATGTTTTAAAAATGAGGAAGTCCAAAGCCCTACTTTAAATAACCTCGAACCACATCATCAAAATGATGCACCATCATTATCCATACTGTATAAATAATCCTACCAGGTATCTATGAAATAAGTTTTGTAGTGATTATTGATATCTATTTAGCTCCAACTATATTTAGAAATAAATTTCAAGCGTTATAAAACACTTGAAACACTTTCATTTTGGGAAGACTTCTGTAAAATTCCATTATGAAATGCCATGTTACAAATCAAAAATTTTAGTAGAAAGATCAATTCGGTTTTCATAAATATTGATTGAGTGAATTTTGTGTAAAACGATTTTTTCACTTCTGCTCAAGCAAACAGAATCTTACTTGGCTTGCAACAGTGTATAAAACGAAACTTATATATTTCGAGAGCTACATGTTGTTTTTTTGGATGATGAAATGTGAATGAATCTTTGAAATTACACGTTGTATCTGGAAACATTAGAATCGACAATATTTTCCAAAAGACGTTACTATTCATTAGACAGTGCGACCTAGCTTTTGGCCCACATGAAAAAGGTGGACGTTAGAAATCGGACAATCATAATATTTTGAGATGTTGACAAAAAATTGACAAACAATTTGAGTTTGATTTGTTTGTGAGATATAATAGTTCTAATATTTTTATTAAGACACTTTTTTAGTTTACAATATTGTACAAAACAACGTCTGGTATAGAAGAAACGTTTTTCTTAAAATTTTCGCATTGTTGATTTATATATTTTATTTATGAAGTTATTTTCACTTATGAATTTCTAAATATATTTCTGGTTCACTGTGATATGAAATCGATTAAAAATATCCACAAAAACTAATTCTAGATCACTTTTTTGTTTTTAAATTTCCCCGAAATGCCGTAAATTTTACCCCAATTGTCGAATAACAGTCGAGTCAAAAGTGACACACCCAATCGCAATAAAAGTTTAGATATAGTTAGAAATTGATGCTATAAAAATGAATCATTCATACCTTCCTGGAGAATATAAATAAATATTTTAAACACTCGTAAATCTTACCCCGCGTCCCTATACTTAATTTAACCACATTGCCTTGTAGACAATCGGATATTTTATTTCGTTAAATTTAGTTATTTGAGATGCAGTTTTCACTTGTTTATCCCAATCAAATGTATAAGGTTACAAGTCTAGTTTGAGTTGAGTTAAGATAACTAATGACAACGTAGCACAGTTTTAATCTTATAATTATATTTTTGTCACATGCTCTTCATAATCAGAGTATATTCGAATTTGTCGCCATGTTACTATCTAAGCGAAATTGAAGTATCCAATTTCATTTTATTCTTAACATATACATATGATGTCATTTGCAGGTTGTGTTGCTGTTTTCTGCGAACCTCATACATTCCATGGACGTAATCCTTTGTATTCAAAATTGTTAAGCGAAAGCAATATCGATATTGTCTTGGCAATTGGGTGTCATCCCCACAGTGCTCGTCTCTATAATGACGCTTGGGAAAGAAAAATTATCCAAGCAATGCAAAATTCACGTGTTGTTGCTTGGGGCGAATGTGGACTCGATTATTCTGATCGATCTAGAGGGACACCGCGTGATGTACAAAAGGAGGTTTTCATACGCCAGGTACATTCTATTTCGGTGTTATTTTAGCAATTGAACAAAATTATAATTATTTTAAGAAAAATCGTAAGATATCATTTTTCGCAAAACAAATACTACCTAAATTTCAAATATATCTAATACATGCTTTTAAGAATATTGCCTATTTGGTAATAAACCAAATGTTATTGCAATCAGTGCTTACGTCTTTTTGATTGTTTTGGCATTACGTTTTTGAATGCCTGTCATTCTTTGTTTAAGTAGTCCGACAGGCGTAAATTAAATTTGCGAAGATTACTATCAGTCACCAAGTAAATATGTTTTTTATGAAAATTTTTGTTAAGAGCAGAGAAACTAATATATTACTGGCAAGAGAAACGCAGAACTGCCAAACAGTACCTTTATTTTGGTGAATATCAATGGAAGTTCAATTGAGACTAGAAATAATGATATTAAACGGATAAAGAAACGACCGTATTTCACAGAAATCGAAGCATAGAAAATATAGTTTTTGGGAAATTATTGTGTTGATTGTCAGTTACACTGTCAATGCAAATATTCATAGAGAAATTTATATTAGCAAAAGTTTCTTGATATAAACAAAATATTTTTGATAATATATATATATATATATATATATATATATATATAATGAATGTCAACATCTCGTTTTGTTAAGACTAGTAATGGATCAGGTATATGTATATGAATTATAAACCTCTTCTCTAAACATTAATATTTATAGATGCTTTTTAACACCTTGAGCACTTTTTGTAAGCCTCACTAGAGCTGGAATTCGATTTTTAGCACTTTTTGCAAAACAGGTTCAACAAACTAATGAAAACTATTTTTTCTACTAATAAATTTTCTTTTGTACTCAGATATATATTAAAATTTATAAATGATATTACGCCTATTGATTTTAGAAAAATTCACTGATTTTATTAGAGATATATTCGCAAAAGATCAACCTAACATAAACTAAGCTCCTTCAGGTATCTAATGCAGGATTTACGTGTTTGCCTTCTTTTGGGAGGCACCTCTGCAAGGATCCAGCAACTTGTAGAATTGAGACAATTGCCTCACCCTCAATTTGTCACTAATCAATTAAAATCATTTTTAAAAAATGACATCATAAGATTCGGAATCCACGAGAAGCACTCAGCAGTACGTCTTCCGAGTATTTAGAGACCTGGATATCTTGTGGTTTATTTCGTGACTCCAACATTGGAGCCATCACGGCATACGGTCGCTTTTTGTTGACCCATGTTTGATTTATGACTGTTTTAATTTTCTACTATGGTATAATATTGATTACTCAATTCCAGTTATTATCTGGCTGAGGAAGGCAGTGATGGCAACAGAACTAGCTTCACAATCAATGAAATGTTTTTTCAAAATCCTGAGCTTTTTAAGAGTGTTAAGGTTTTTGATGTAATTAAAATGCCATCTATGTAAGCAGATATTCACGTTAATTGTTTTCATTTTCGAGCATTTTAGTCATGTAACTTTGGAAAGTGGCTGGAGCATTACACAGCCCAAACGCCATATAAAGCCACTTATATAGTGTAAGGCATAAGACGTAATGAAGGCCTTCCGTCTTTTCAATGTCAGATTTGGAATCTGCCAATATACCTTACAGAGGTTTAGTGACAAAAAAGCGGGCAGAATAGGCTATCTCATCAATGTGGGTAGCAGCTACACGTCTTTCTTTGTGATGGTATATTCCAATGAAAGAACGGATCAGTTGCTGTCCTGATTACAGTTGTAATTGGTCTTGTGAAAATTGTTACATTTTCTGGTGTTATCATTACAATGTTGTTACTTTTATTAAATATAGCTGTTGTGACTGATTGTTTGCGTAGTTTCAATATTGACGCCCGCAAAACTATTTTCTTGATATTCATGCCTAGTGATTTCTATGACGATGTCAGTAGATGAGGTTGTGTTTGTTCATAGTGTTACAAAGTGCTAGCTAAATTCTTTTTTGTGTATGTAATCTTATTGCCTCATAAGGATATGATTTTCGATATCAGCAATGAGAAAAGCACTGTAGAACTTATTTGATTCTATGGTGTTTAACTTCGGCATTACTCCCTTAATATTGAGGGAGTTTTGATTAACGCAGGTGTATGCAGTTGTTCATACTAATGCTCCTGTATCGACTGTGGCTTTAATTTCTAAATTGGTTGTTATTGGTATTGTATTTTTGGTGAGGTTAGTTATTACGAGTATTTACTCCTGCACGGTGTAGAGCTGGCGCTCCTAGTTGTTTAAATCTTCTTCCGTCACAGATTATGTTGCATAGATCCTTTTGTCATCTGTATAGGCATATTCGTCAATAGATATGATTCCACGGTGTGAAATAAATTTAATTGATTAAATTTTTTCACTGATTTCAGTCAATTTTGAGACAAGAATTTGAATTTCATTTACATGCAAAACCATATTTTTGAGTAATTTGTATTCTAAGTTTTATACAGCCTACATATCATTACTTTGTTCAGTGAATGTCTGGGACTATGCATGCATTGGACCCTTGAAATTATACCTCCTCTGCTATTTTCCAACAATAACTCATAAATTCAGTTTCACTGTCATGATAATCAACCCATTACAAGTATAGAGTTGAGGCAAACGAAGTATTCTGAAGCATTTTAAATGTCTTTGGTATTGGATGTTGACACCCAATTAATATTTTCCAGCTGCCATACTATGTTAGTCCTGACTAGCTGAGGATCGCCAATTTTTGTCATTTTCTATTTTTCATGTTTAGCATGAATTGAGAAACCACAATAGCGACTGTTTTTTGTCTTTGAAGAATGGTTTTTCTCATATATCCTGCTATCAACTCATCGTGTGAATCTGTACCTTACATCATTTACCTTCAATGTCCCTGATATTAAGGTACGCATGTCTAACCTACAAAAAATTTCAATAAACAAGTGAGCCAATTTGAAAGTGGATTTTTTAACACAAATTCTCAAGATTTTCATTATTCTTTTTAAAAGGATTAGATTTCATTAGTTGCAAGGCTAAATCTTAGCATGAGACAAACTGGAATTTTCTTTGCTAAATTGAGGAAATGAGATATTGTTAGTGATTATATCTACTAAATTTCATTTCCTGAAATGTCAATTGAATGTTTCATTTGAAAATTTTGGTTGTTTATTGATACAAAAGGCAAATTTACACCAACTACTCAAGAGGCTTTTTGTATGAATGGTTTATCTAGGATATATTGAAATCTGCAGATTTGGAAGTATAATTTTGCCTCATATAGCTTCTATAGGTTCAGATCAATGAAACAATCTATTTATTAGTTATTTGATCACTAAAGAAATGTTTGCTGAAACTAAGAGTCTTGATAATATCTCAATTACAGCAATTAGAAAATGATCCAAAATTTAGACTATATTTTGGCCTCGTGGGTTTTGGATGAACAGAAAGCATCTGTTGACAATAAAATCCAAATAAAATTAGATGTCCTTATGCAATTATAAAATTCATTTGAGGATTTTTGGAATCTCAATTATAATACAATTTCCGATTTGTATATTCAATCATCTATTTTGGCCATAAACTTAATGTCACGATACTTCTTAAAGTATTGTTTCTTCTGTGAAAATGACATCAAATTTGTTTTTAGCAATATCAAATTGACCAGCAACACCTAAAAAATTTACTTAACTAACACACTAAACGCCATTCTCGATTTTGCAAACTTCCGCGCAGTTTCCTTGTTATTTTATTAGAAGAACCCATTATATGTGTTTTATAAAAAATAAAATTTAGAAATGAGTCACCAGTGGCTCATTTGCCGTACTCAGAGTGCGCCAGCTGAGCCACTGGTGGCGCATGTGGCACTTAACGTGCTAAGAAAAAAATATTTTTTCGTCACACAGTGTTCTTATTGTTCGTGTGCACGTGTTCTTTGCATTACCTTTTGGCCACAGCATCTACAGTCAACACGATTGTAATTTTTTTTAGTGATGAGGACGGGTTCTTCCTTAACTGTTTGGTTTTCATTTGTAGAATGATGAATTTTTGTTTTGCATTTTCTGTGGGCAAACAAGCTTGAGTGAGCTGATTGCCTTAAATTTGTGTTGAGATTTTCCTATTATTGTCAATATGCAATTACGATTTGATTGCTTTCTTTGTGATGAAGATATTTAGGTTGTCTTCAAGTTCACACTTTTGTTCAAATTGGTGTCTTATTGTTACTGGCATTCCATAAGTTAAATGTGTGTACAGGTCTTGTGTGGAATATTTGTTCAAGATGAGGCTCAATCAATATAGCTGTTCGACTTGGAGGATGTACTCTTCAATGTCATCAGGTTGTTTGTCAGTAGTATCTTTAGTAACGTTTTGTACTGATTGCACTCTAGGTCTGTGGAAGTGCTCATAGACATTTTGTATCCATTTGTTATATTCATTTTTTGGTTTCAATGTCTGGCATTGGACTGTAGCATTACACTTTTCCTATTGGAAAAGATGAAAACTGTGCTTACGCGTGCTCTTGTGTAGCTCTTTTTTATGTGCCAAGATTTTGGTCATATGAAAAGATCTATTCTTCGAAGATTGGCGTGCTATCATCAATTTTCCTGAGAACTATTGGTGAGCGCGGAAATGCTACCTTAGTTTATGGTAAAACACTTAGCTCAACAATGATGATTGGCAAGGTGAGGATATTGTAAGTGGGCTTGTTGCCTCAGGTTGAACGTTATCTTGATGCCCTGAATTTGGGTCCTAAGTGCGAATTGGAACGTTGTTTGTACAAAGGGGTTTTTGAGAGATTTGCAACGATATGATTTGTTTATTCAGCTGTGAGTTTTTGGAGATTTCGTCTATGACATCTGCTATCAGCCTGTCATTATGTTGGTTGCAGTCATCAATTTGTGGGATGAGGCGTTCACTGTGGTCATAGTTTTTTCTTGTCAGTGGTGATTTTCTTCACTTGTGCATGTAGTTTATTATGTTTGCTCATTTCGTTTTATTGTTGTTGGGATTTGGATCGAAGTGTGTTATCTGATTGGTCAGGAGTAGTAATAGTCATTTTAATTTCTTAATTTGCGGTTGTTGGAGGAATACTGATTGGTTCAGCTGAACTTCGGTAAGATTTTTTATGATAAAAACTACATTTTTGAATTTTCAAACTGGAGAATTCACTAAGTGGTCACTACATGATGCAATATTTTAATTTCCCTAAAACCTTGTTTTGGCGTTGTTTCCGAACTTTACACTTAATTATACCACGGAAGATTTCTAGAGATGCGGTCCGAAATTCGACCAGCCCATTCGAGCATTAAAATGCGGATATCTTCAGTTATTATTTGAACCTGGGCTAGTGTATTTAGACTTTTCGACGAAACTGATTTGTAAGAGTAAACACAATTTCTTCTCCTAGAATTTTATGTATCAGGACAAATTCATCTTCTCATTTTGCTTAAGAAAACATAGCATTTCATTCCCGTTGTAGGACAAACACATTCAAAAGGTAATCTTGTCCACGTTTCAAAGAGGATCTCATGTATTCGGACAAAAATCATTGGTGTTTAGCTTGAAATATCTCGTTTTATCAGCATTTCTGAATAGCTAAGTGCTGCTTGATCATTTTATAAATTTTTTTTCCAAAAAATGTGTTTTAGAGAAATGCGTTTCGTCCGATGGTGTCACTAATGGACTCATTATTGCAATAATGGATTTGAGTAAACATGTTCGGATTCTCTTGCTTACATCTCATAATCTTGTTTTTAAAATGTAGTGCAGTTTTCCCGCACAGTGCATATTAATTTCATATTTGTCGTTCAGTTAATAATTTTTTGACCTACAGTAGTTTTCTCACATTGGCCTAAAATTTAAGTGTTTTGCCCACAATCTTTTCGGACACCCAAATAATCAGGTATTTCTCTATAAGTGAATTTCCGCTTACGTAGTTTGACAATATGTTCTTTAATAGTTGATTCAACGTCCATATTTTATCCATTTTGAACAGTTTTACATGCGATAAATGTTAGTTTAACGCGAGTAAACTACCATAGAGTTAATCATGAACCTTTAAACAGGCTTTTGCCACACCAATGTGCATACAAGTTGTTCTTTTAAAAAGTCTTCCAATCATTACTAAAACGAAATGTTTTCGTGTCCTGCCAAAGATAGTTAGTTAAAATATATAGAATGCTGTTTCATATTTAAGAGATCCATAGCTTCATAATGTTCCTTAAAGAAAAATAGGTTATTTAGAAGTGGACCTCGTAATTGCAATGTTTCTATATACAAAATGTAAATATAGCCTCTTAACTTTTAAAGTCAACATTTTATCACAAGCAGAGTATAATGCCACTACAAATTTTAAACATAAGAGTCTTGAACTAAAGCTTTTTTCCTTCAACTTGTTTCCCATCAAATGCAACGCATTTCTGCAAATGGCATACAAATAGATCTTGCGCGTTTTGAAATATTTCAGGTGTGATTTCTTTACATTTTTCATCTATGGCAGTCTTGATCTGCTGAATAGTTTTAAATTACCCCATACAAAGAACTCCAGTGGAGTTAAGCCGGGTGATCGTGTATGTCTATGTGTAGAGTCCTCTTCGATCAATCCACTTACCAGGAAAATGTTGATCCAAAAAATGGCGCGCCTGGTTTGCGTGATGCGGCTGTGCTTCATCTTGCCTAAAACACACCTCTCTTTTGTAATTGGCGTACAACTTGAGAAGATGATTTAAATTCAGACGTCAAGAGAACCATTTGCATGCAATCATCTTGCGACACCTTTTCCATGTACGAATGCTTTTTGTGTCAATTTACATATGTTTGGTTTTGTAATCAATTATAATTGATTGACGGAATACAGGTTGAAGGATAAAAACTTTAGTTCGAGACTCTTAAGTTATGTTTAAAATTTTTTGCTTCATTATACTCTGTTAAAGGGATTTTATTTACATCCTGAATATATATACTTATTAATGAATTTTGAATATTTGAATATGGTATTTTGCAAAAAAAAAACTCTGAGAAATTGAGTAATTTGTTGATTTAACATCTTCGTCTGCTATGATAACGCATCAATCAAAACCTTTTCATAATTCTTTATTTTAATTGAATTTTTAGGTTAAATGCGCTGTGCAGTTAAATAAGCCCTTATGCTTACACAGTCGAGAATCTGATCGTGATCTTATTGATATACTTAAAGTTCATGTGCCAAGAGAATACAAGATGCATCGGCATTGTTTCACTGAATCACCTGATTTCTGCAGAGAGTTCTTGCATACTTTTCCGAATTGCTATATTGGTATAACCAATGTAGTCCATTATAGGTATACTTAATCTTTGATTGTTAAACTTATTTTTTATGGAATTTGAGAGCGTTTATGATTCTACATTTTGAAAATATATTTAATATTTTTCATTGGGGCTGGTTAAGCAATGCCGGAATTTCATTTTCACTGTTAAAATGGATGTTACCCAACCCATTCAATAATTAGTTTTTTTATTGAAATGTGTCATGTGTGACTCCTTAGTAGGTTCATCAATGAGAGAATTGTTTGAGAAATTTATTTATCTTTGATCTATGAATACAAAACTTAGTCGATAACGGAATTTCAAAAATGTAACATCACTTTTACATGTATATACCACTTGCATGATAACCTATTGTTCCTCTATAAAATATTGCATGATGAATGGTATTATCCTTTAGGGTTAGTACACTATCTTATCACCGAATATTGGCATATTTGAAATATTTATTCCATTAAAAATTAAGAAACTAATTGGTTCTACATGGTAACGGAATTTCATGGTAACAATATTTCAGTGAGCCTGTTACCAGGCATAGATTCCATTTCTCACTAATTGTTACCATCATTCCCCCATTATTGCATTAATATCACTATAATTAAGGTCTTAGGCGGATATAAATATATACACATATATGGGCTATAGATTCTGAGTACAGTATGCTCTCGGTGATATAAAAACTTATGATAATCAAAATATGAAAACATTAAAAATGAGTTTTAATGGAATATGCACTTAGTATTTTAATAGTCACACTAATGCCTTGAGGTTCAATTTAATTTGATTAAAGGTAGACATTCAAAATGTCATTAAATTATCAGTCCTCCTCATATGCGCTCGGATCATCGGAAGTCTTTTCTATATATTATCGACTGATTTAATTAACGGTTTAGAACAGCTGCAGATGTAGTGAGAACAGCACAGGAAATTCCCCTCACTCGATTATTATTAGAGACGGATGCACCTTATTTTCTACCTGAAGGAGCTCCACGCATAATGAAGCATTCTCACCCTTCAATGGCAATCCAAGTTGCTGAGAAAATTGCTCAAATAAAGAAGGTGCCTATCACAACTGTGTTGCAACATACTCGTCAAAATACATATAATATGTACGGCATATAACTAGGCTTTTTAATTTGAAATCAAATCCAACATTTCCCATATTCATTTTTTGATTTTCTCTTTCGAAATATTTTTCTTATATATATATATATATATATATATATATATTGTTTTCAGTCCATGGGAATTATCCCATTGCAATTGCCAAAATATCATTATATTTAAATATGAATATGGGATGAAATTTAGTTTTTTTCGAGTATTTATTTTTGCAATATCTGCAATTCGTTTAGTATAATGCACTTGAAAAATCGATGAAATAAAATTATTTATTTTTTTATTAAAATTTTGTAATTTTTTATGATTTTTATAATTTTTACTAAAGTTATCAGTTGCCAGGGATTTCTTTGTATTTGCCTATTCAGTTGTATTGCAGTAATACGGTTTTGTCCTTTAATGTGGTAAATTAATTTTATGCTGTTTATTTTAGCATTTGTTACAAAATCGAAAGATTTAAAAACTTGCTATTCTCTTATTCTCAGTTTACAATTTAATAAACATGCACGTGTTGAGTTTTTGAATATCATTATTTTAATGTGAATAATTTTTTTTAAAAAAAGAAAAAATATTTATTCAGAAATTATGTTTACAATATACCATTATGCTGAACTGTACAAAAACATTACAATTGCAGTGTTTAAATTTTTTTTGAAAATTATATCTTATACAGCAGCGATCAAAAGTTTTCGGACAACCCGCTAAAAACTATAAATTTGTGTACCGTATTATTATTTAAACTAATATCAAACCTTATTACTATTTTTTCGGTAAAATAATGACTTTGCCTGTAACACGATTACTTTTTTTCTGAAATGATTGCCCTTTAACAAAAAATATAAACGAATTTCTGCAAATTAACTATGCAAAGGGCGATCAAAAGTCTTCGAACACAATGTTAAGCCCAATCTAAAACTCTTGAAACGCAGAAACATTCACAAAAACTCATCTTTTACAAGACTATAAGTGGTAAACAAAACTAAATAAAACAATAACTGCAAAAAACAATCAATATTTTGTGTGTTCACCCGAAGCCGCAATGACTTCTCTCATTATAAATTGTATTTAGTTAACATCAATTATAAGTAAAGAGATATTTTATATTCTGCTGAATTTTTGTGCAATCAATCACATCTTTTTCGAGAGAATAGGTTCGTATATTATAAAATTCTATAACATACAGAAGTAAGAAATGTAGTAATAAAAACACATTAGACTTCGAATAGTTTACTTATATTGATTTATTGTATAGACAGTATTATAAAACAAATCCATTCTATTAACTACGCTCCGTAAGTTTTTGTTTAACTATTAAGAATTTTCTTGAATTGCCTATTAGTTCTTTTGAAAATGTATTCCAGTTTAAAATAGCAGTATTAATAATGGATTGGTTCATTATATTTTTTGAATTAAAGAGTTTCAATAGCTTTAATAAAAATATTTAATATATTTCACCTTACAAAGCTATTGTCAGTGTTTTACAAATTATTCTCGAATTATAACAAAAAACGAACAAAATTATAATTTTCAAAAATTATAGGTAATTTGTGCTTGTAGATCTACTCATCTTTGATTATGACTATATGGTATTGCAAACGTCAATAATAAGAAATTCCACTTCGTCCTATTGCCAGTTCAAGTACCTGCATAAAAATAAAACTACCCGTCAATCAAAATATATAGTGTGAATTACCAGAAGCTCAAAATCACACATATCCTGCAGATTACAAGTAGGTTTATGGTAGCAACTTAAGTCTTAGCGAGGATAAAATTATAGACAAATTTGGCATAATAATTCATAAAACTACTTGTTAGCATAAACTTAATTCTTTCCTATTATTGGCAGGCAGTCTAGAAAAAAATTTTAATAAATCTATTAGCATAAAAGACTATTTTGTTTAGATTCAAAATGAAGTTCGTTTTTGCTATCGTTCTGAAGTTGCCTATAATTGAGTGATAGAACGCAAGAGATACCCTACTTATAAATTTCAAACTGTCTGGTAAATACTTAATTTCAATAGAATTGAAATAAGTTTAACAATGTTTTTCAGTAAGCTAAGAATAGTTAGGCCAAAATCAAACCACTTGCCTATTATGCCACAACGAAAAGCTGTGTAAACCTTTAAAAAGCAGGTACTTATTAGTCAACTTTAAGATGTTTTAATATCTTTTGAAACGCACACATTAGGCCCATCCATGCTAATCTGAAGCAAGTAATTAGTCAATGTGATTTTCTATCAAACTGTTTGATATGATCGTCAGCATAATTAATAGAACAGTTCCCAAGAAAGGGACCCACAATATCTGTTGATATTTTTTGCTTATTACGTGATCAATACTAATAAAAAATTATAGCATACTAATAAAAATTATCCTGTTATTTGAAACAGATTCCAGAGTTAAAGTAAATGATGTATTTTTTGATTGGCTGCCTGTAAAAAATCGTTTCCCCCAGGGGACAATTTTAGGTCCGCTTCTTTTCAGTATATATGTAAACGATATACGTACGATAACTGATTGCAATTTTATTGCCGATATATATAAAATGCCGATACCTATATATTCAACGATAATAAATCCATGCATTTAGCAATTGAATCTGTAGCACTAATTGACAACGTACTTCAACATCCATAAGTTACTTATAAATGGAAGTAAAAGAGAATTTTGTATTTTGCAACCCTCTACGACAAATTATGTTTCAGCATTAACTCTTCATCTTAATGTCAATGATAGTAAAGCAACTACCAGCCTGTGCAATAATTCAATTTTTCCATTTATTTAGAATTTAAAACCGAATGATGAATAGAGGAGACATCAAACCATCTTGGGAAAAGTGAACAACTTTTTTGCTAATTGAATATTGTGATTGTTTTAAAATCTTTGTGATGTTGATTTTGTAAATCTCTACGTTTTGTTTTTTTTGATTTATTTGTAATAAAATATTTCCAATTTTTATTTATAATGAGTCATCTTACTTAGGCAAATATATCCATTGTTACAGTCAACTCGTGATAGGAATATTATTTTCTGACACTTGAATATAACATCAGACTAAAACTATTTCCAAAGTTTTTTGGAGAGATCTATACTGTACTTTGACTCGATTTTTACAATTACCGACCAAATTTGGTGGCCTAGGTATTTATCATCCAGTCTCGACTTGTGAAGAATATGATTTTTCTAGCAAAGCAACGGAACCCCCTGAAGAACTTAATTTTATCACAATCGCACAAAATATTACCGACTACTGCAGCTGAACAGAAGAGCCTTTTGAAGATCTGTTTAAAAGAAAAACATGATAAAATCGAATCTAAGTGTCAACAGATGTTAGAGAATCTGAATACAGATCAGCAAAATGCTATTAAAACAATAACACGTAAAGGTTGCTCTTCCTGGCTAACAACCCTTCTAATAGAAGAAGGCTTTCATCTCAACAAAAGAGAATTTAGAGACAGCATTCGTTTGAGGTATGGTATTGAACCTGCCGATATGCCTACAACTTGCGCATGCAGCAAAGGATTGTCTATTGCACATGCGTTTTTTGGTGCCACTGGTGGTTTTGTTGCAAGACGACATAATGAAATGCTTGACACATTATCCGAAGTGTGCATTGATGTTAAAAAAGAACCTCATCTCACGCAAATAACAACGGAAATTTTATAAAAATGATTATACTATAACTCGGTATTAAAATAGTACTATAGTAATCTATCTATATCCTGGAAGATTTCTTTCTGTAATTTATGCGATTTTTGTATGTTTTGTGAATTTATTTACGCTATTCCGATAAATCATCAGTTATTTAATTGTTAACATTTATCTGAATAAAGAATACCTTATCTTATAATGAGTTAAATATGGCAGCCGATATGCAATTTATTCAAACTAAGAATTAGTGTTTGTATCTATTAAGATCTTCCTTTAAGCATTATAAAGGCAGTGCTATATTACCAAACAATGTCTCGGTGGAACCTAATTGTTCTTTGAATCCGGTTATATTATACTAGCATGATGCATTAAATGCTATTTTGCTAACGCAAAGCATCCTTTCATCGACAGCATCTCAATTTTGCCGCTGAAGTCAACTGTTGTATGCTCGCATGTCACCGCAATCACGCACGGCGTATTGACCAAAACTAATTAATCAGAGAAGCTACCCACCCCGGCAAACGTACGCCGAAGTCCTTTCAACCACACAGCCTAATCATTTCTCACCCTTCGAGGTATTAATGCTCCGACCCTTATTAAATATTTACTAAGCTATGGATTTATCTATTATTGCAATATCAAAGCTACGGATAGTTTACCAACACAAATTTCCAGCAAAATCTAAATTTACAACTTATCAGGATTTTTCTATTAATACATGCAACAAAATATTCTTTCAAAGAGGTTTTAGCAATTCTGGTCTTTAAAATTTCTATTATAATTACTTATGTATGGAATTGAAGCCAATCCAGGCTCCTTAGGCAATTATAAAACATCTAAAAACTTTTTCATCTAAGAAATATATGATTAATTACGTTCATTTAATTGCCCAAAATGTATCTAACAAAAATTGCGATTACAAGTCATTCATTAGTAATTTTCATGAAAATATTGTGCTAGCAATTTCTGAGATATGGTTTTCCAGCAATGTCCTTGATCTTGTCTGGTTAGACAAATGTAATCAATATAAATTATTCCGAAAAGACAGAACTCCTTGCAATTTACTCGGTGAAAGCAAGGAGTTGATATACTCTTTCTAGTACTGAAAACATTTCATCCAAAGTAGTGGAATAATATTGTAAGTTCAGAAAAAATTGACAGCATTTGGGTTGAAATTGATAATCCTATCAAAAATTCACTTTTTAAAAAGCAATTAATGAATGCTGGCCAAATAGCGTTCTACTAAGGATTTTTTCGAACAACTTGAGAATGAAATTTTAATTGCTTACTCAGAAAATATTGATTTGATATTAACAAGTGATTGGAAACTAGATTATTTAATAATCTAATTGGATTCCAATTGGACATTGGAATTGGTTGGACAAACAAACTTTGCTATTCATTGGATTCCAATTGTACTTTGGAATTGCATTGGAATTGGTTGGACAAACAAAATTTGCTATTCATTGGATTCCAATTGGATTTTCATTTGAATATTAGTATGAAAATTTTCCAAACCACAATTTTTTATAATATAGTTTTCTTAATAATTCCTTATACTATTAAAATAATTGTGCTTTGGATATGCGTCTGATAATACTAGGGCTTTGCAGGTCGAGATATTTTTCTTCTGGTCGTGTCGAGTTGAGACGGTAAGTCTCTTAAAATTCGATTAGAATCGGATTTCGAATCTTGAGTCCTGTCTACGCACTTTGGCCTATCGATATCATAATTGTAAAATCACCATTAAATAATAATCAACTGTTCTACAAGTACGAAAAATTTAATTCTAGAAGTTATATTTGTAATTTGCTAAAAACGTGGAATTAATCATTATTGTATTGTATATAGATATAGCATTAGCCAATCAATGTTGATGTTATTAAATTAAAGAATGAAAACCTATTAAATAAAGTGTAAAATTTGTCTACCATTTTCTTCTGTCAAATACTTTTCGTTACTAAAATTCTGGGATATTTATAATAAATGCAAGCCTTAATGATAAATTGCAATTTCCAAATTATTTATGAATATCTTATAACAAAAGAACTCTTGGTAAAGTGAAATTCAAAAAAATTTCTTAAAAAACTCATTTCTCAATTCTACCATCGAAACTTGGAATGATTTACCAGTAAGTGTACGGAAGATACAAAGTAGGCCTGAGTTCAAAAATCATGTAAATAATTTACTTAGTTTAACATATATTCCAAAATTAAAAAATACTTTATGGAAAGGGTTCAAATTTTACGAACATTGGCATAAGAACTAAGATGACTGAATAGTATTATATAATTGAAGTATTATTTTGTAAATAGTTATTTTTGTTTATATTTTATTAATTTGTAAATTTTTATTTTTTGACGTGCTTGGTACAGCAAACAGCAATTTTGTTGAAATTAAAATTCTACTGAATAAAGTTCTTCTTCTTCTTCTTCTTCTTCTTCTTCTTCTTCTTCTATAAATAGGTTCTTAGGCAAATTTTCTTCTGTCATGTCATGCTTATGTGTTTTTGAGCGGAATCTCATATTTGTTGAAAGATTTCTCCACACTTGCACAAGACTTGTCAACGAGCCAACATTTCCAAGCTCGGCTCGTTTAAATTTTGTGTAAGTTTGGCTCGGCTCACCACATAAAATCTTTGAATGAGGCTCGTTTTAGCTCGGTATTTTTTTAAAAATATTGTTCAAAAAGAATTTTTTACATATCTCAGCCTATTACTTAATAAACATTTCTTAAATAAGATTATAAGGAAAATCTCCATAATCAAATTAACAAGCAGAACTATAAACTTGCTTTGCCCAAAAATAGGCTCGTTTCGGGCTCGTTGTATATCAAATACTGTGCTCAACCTTGGCTCGGCTCAGCTCGGTTCGGCTGGTTAGAAGCTCAGCTCGTTGAAAAGTCTGACTAGCACCAGGGAATAAATAGACTTGTGGCAGAACAATGAATTAACATAGCATCGAATCTTAAAAAAGTACAAATAGATCATCCAGCATTATAAAACATTAATTGCTGTATTTTTACCTATACTGCATTGTATACTATGTTTTCCAAAAACTAAGAGTTCGTTCAGATGGGCAAAGTGATGTTGTTAGGGTCAAGCAGGAATCGTTAGTCAAACTGAACAAAGGGCTAGTTCAGGAGCTGTTTCTAATGCTTGTGTGGTTAGATAAAACTTTGAACTTATCAAAGTTTTTTGTAGGGGGAATTCTTCCAATATTATAGGAAATCAAAATTTTCATCATACCGAAATCCCCGTGCATCTTGCATATGTCTCTTATATTTGGATGGGGAACAAGATGGTACATCGTTTGCGGTCAAACAGCGTTCACCCCTCTTCTCCGAGTTTGAACAAAGAAAACTACATATAATTGGATTCTTCTTCTGTGTGTTGCGTAAACTGAAACTTTAGTAATGAGGCAACTTCTAATATGTTCCAATTCGAAGAAAGGCATCTTTGCTCTTTGATGAGGTTCAAAAAATTTTTCCGAAACCGCGAGGCTTTAACAGGTGAGCATACCGTAGAACTGAAATTTGACGTAGAAAAAAACAAATATGGAGATTAACAGAGAGGTTTCCGGTCTTGATAGTGTTGTTTATCGCTTATTTTAGCATCATTGTTGTCCAAAACTTTAACAAATAAGGCCAATGCATTTGTTGTGTAATAATAATTCTCATTTTTCTGCGTTTTCTTTGAAATGATGTATTTTCCTGGTTCTACAAGCAAAATCTAGTTCTTAGTAATCATATACAGAAAATCATACTTAAATATATAGTATGTGAAATGAAAAACATTTAATGTATGTTACAAAGACAATTTGGATGAGTAAACGCAAACTAGATTTGAATTCGATTGGATTCCAATTCGACAACTGTAGAAGTGTTGTATTGGATTGGATTGGACAAAAAATATGTCCAATGGACAAGCCTGGAGAAATTACTAGGATATTTGTATCCTAGTCATGATTATATATATAAAGGACATACTAACTACTATACTATATATATATATATATATATATATGTATCAAAGATAGTTGTAGTGTACCATGGTTATATCAATTAATTGAATTCATATTTAAAATGGAATATAGTAATTACAAATATGAATGCGTATTATTGAACATTCGTTTCTAATAAAAATGGAATTTTAAGCCAGTTCATGGAACAATGCTTAATATCACTAGTATGTTAACACTTTTAAATGTATAAATAGTTTCTGCAATGGAACGGACCTTTTGACCGCGAGCATAAATAATAAGGATTTAATTTCATAATAATGATTTTTGCAAAACAATAAATATACCTTGATCCGAATGAGCACATTTTGTAAATCTGCTTTTTTAAGAAAAAATCTATAAGTAGCTCGTTTTTGTGAAAGTATGTGAAACTAACTGCACTATTAATAGAATTTTTTTAAGAAATTTCGTAATTTTCCAAACTGCAATGTTTTAAGCCTCCAACAGAAATGTTCCAAGTTTTCATAGAGTGAGCATTGACCCGGGCTTGCACACAATACACAGATTACTTTTAAATAATGTACTGATCAATGTTTTAGGCAAGATACCACGTTATCAGTATTTTTTGGTATCGTCATAATATAGCGGTATTGGCTTAATTGATGAATAAAAAAGTGGCCATGAATCAAAATAATGCTTGTCTGAATGAAATTTCATCAAATTGATGTACATCCAAAAGACACTTGTCTGAACACTCCCAAACTTTGACTGTTGCTAATCTGAACGCAGTATTTGAGAAGGCCGAGACTCCATCCCAATGGGACACCCTGAAGTTCTCACAACACCTATGACTATTTGCCATGTGGAAATGGATTAATTCTATTGGACGCCATCTAGTGACGAAATATTTCTGACAAAACTAAGTTGAGCAAATTAATTTTTTGACGAAGTTTCTATTTTTGATTTTTAGGATTTTGGCAAAGTGATATAATTGTTAACAAGAAAAATTTTGACAGAGTTAAAATTAAGTTTTTAATAAAGTTGTTATTTTTAGGCAAACTAACGTATTTGCTTGTTAAAATAGTTATGACATGTTCATTGTAACAATGTTTTTAATTATGCAACACTATGCTTCAGGGAAATAATTAATAGATGCAAAACTCATTTTTTGGTAATATCCAAATACAAAATGGAGAAATCTTTCACTAAACTTAAACACTTTAGACATATGGAATACATGCAAATTTTCGCAAACAATATAGAAAATATCTGATAAACTTAATAAGCATATGAAATATGCCCATGACTAATCAATAAAAAATTGAAGTGTCTGATATACCCCACAACAGCAAGTTCATTTTCACCAATATACAAAATACAATCTGCCCCACATCCATCTCTGTCGGCATAACGATTTGATCGCGGGTCCACAGTGCGTTTTTGAACGTCTGCAGGCCACATTTTATAAAAATCAAGGAATCAAGTGAAAATAATTTTTTATTTACAAGTGAAAACCAAATAGACGTTGGACATGCCTCAATATTGAATTAGTCTTTCTAAACATGTAAATGTTTGTAAATATGTAAACAAAGTTAGTTGATAGTGTATTATTCACATACTAAAATACAGGTGCATGGTAATTAGAAGAGAAGTTACTAAGAATTTTGAGAAAAAAACGTCATTTAAGTAACAAGATGTATCCTTTATAGTAATTCATTAATTCATCCATCCACTGTTTTCAAATTCAATACATATGACTCATTAAATAGAAACAAAGTACTTAAAAAATACAATATTGTTTTAATAATTATTTAGTAAATATTTTTACATGCAAACATGCTAATTGTTGAGATCTTTACCACACGTTTATGTAAACTCTATGTATACATGGCTAAAATTTTTCTCCAAATATCATGATACATTATAGTCCTGACTGGATACAATACAATCCTTTATTAATAGAGAGATATAATGTCAGTACAATTATTCATTAAGATTGCTACCATATATAATGAATTCTCCAAAATGTACACATGTAAATTCTAAAATTATTCATACATTGATTTTTTGATGTGTGAATACCACATCCTATAACCACACCCCCCCCCATTATTCATGATTTATTCACGGGATTGCAACTCATCAATTACCACCTGTCAAGCAATCTTTACAAATGTGACAAATGCTTTTTGTTGAAATTGCAAAACAATTTCATCAAAAAAAATTTTGTGAATGATTCCTTTGGAATCCTATGTTTCCCAACAATTATCCCCAACTGAAATAATTCAAATGTGTCATGTTTACATTATGAACAATATAAGCTATGCTAATGTTTTATATTCTAATATACACAGTCTAATGCTAAAAAGGCTTGCAGTTCAACTAAAATGGGCATTAAATGTTTGTAATAAAACTTTTCTAAAACAAAAGATTATATTTCTAAATCTATTTTTTTCCAGTTATTTATTTACAATACTATTATTTATTTCTTCTATTTTATGAATAAAATAAATGATCAAGAAACACTATTCACATGTTAAATTTAAAAAAAATATTGTGAATCAATCCTTTATTAATACTGCAATTTATAACTGGAATAAATTACCAAAAAAATGAAGATAACTGACAACTTAAAAAAATAAGGAAAGAGCTAAAATCATTAATTCTCAAACAAAATTTTATTTCAGGTAGATCATAGATAGGATTTAAATTTTATAATAGTGATTACAAATTATATCGAAATTAGTAAACTATCTGGAATCATTAATTTTCTCATTTGTTTTTATTCATTTTTTATATGTACTTTGTAGTTATTAATATGCTATTCCCTTCAAAAATTAGTTTTATTGCAAAAATTCAAATGAATATAGATTATCTTATTATTAATATGCCGGCATCATAAGCAGTCCCCAATAGAGAAGCAAAATGGAGTGTAGCTATTAGTTTAGTATGTGCAACCTTAGTAAAAATGTTGGAAAATTCCAAATTAGTGTTTACATTTCAGTTGCAAATCGATCCAAAGGTTTGTCAATTTTGCAAAATATTTGCAATTTTTCCTGAAATTTACCAAACCTTTCCAATTTTTCTTCAAACAATTTTACTCATTTCTAAGAATCTATCAAAAATAGTGGTGATCCAATATTATGCATCTCATCTAACATCCACTAAACTTCGGTATTCAGTATATTATAAAAGCTGTTAACTGCTTTCACAGTATACATATATGTTAATTTAAACACATTGTTGTTGAATGGAGGGGGAGCTTATCTCCTTACTTTTCTAAAAAAAATCAGTTTTATATTGCAAAAATTGAAATGAATATTGATGGTTGGAATTAGGTCACTATCTAAGTGTTTGACGAATTAAATTGTTCCTTAAATTTGTAATTGTTATTCCACCATAACAATTATAAATGACCCACAATTCACTCATCTAAAAATAAACCTTATCTCACTCTGACTCTGATCATGGGTAGCATCTGAAAATGGATTTTTCATGATCAAATGCGTTAGCGACATTAATATTTAGAATCAGTTTGCCACATTCATTTTGTTTTCTTCAATTTTGAGATACAACGACAATAAATTACAAGTTTTGTAAGAAATATTTCGAAGTTTGATGTCCTCCAGTAAAAGCCATGCTCTTTCTACGTGGCAGAATATCTACAGGGTTTCCCAATGTTTACTCTTTCCCCGGAATCTAACTACTAAATGATCAGTGAAATTTAAAACAGTATTTTGCATTAATTGCTCAGTTTTTGTTGTACAAAACAAGTACCCAATTTAAGTAAAATCTTAGTCTTATTAGGGGCTCACTATCCCCTCGTTTTAATTTTTTGTTTTACAAGGTAGAAACTTCGATCCTAATCCTACGATTAATGCAATTTTATTCTTACTTTAATAATCATCTAAGATCATTCAATTCTTAAATTACTGAATTTCTAATAATCCCAAGGTTCAAAATTCAACAAATTTGTTAGCGAATGTATTATAATGTGTTCTTCTCTCAAGACTTTACAAAACAATTATGGTGGCATAGTCAATAGGGTCCGAAGGAAATTACCGCATTACTGATCCCGATAACGGATCCATGCGACTGATAGTGGTCAAGGATAACTAACACAACATGAGACAGGATGAGAGACCAAATTTTTAATTTCAACTGAGACTAGGGTCATTTTGATTTAAAAGTCGATATTATGCTTTACTTGCTAAGCTTGAATATGTCTGCAATATCTTCATTCAATATTCTGTTTGATTGATAATGCATAATATTAGCACATTCAATTTTAGGACTGGGCCAGAAATAGGTTTATCTATATATATTAATATAAAATTTGATACATTAGACAAATTGACGTATTTCTAAGTGAATTTGAAAAATCTCAAACTAACGATCTTGATGACAACTTAAGGATTGAAAAGTGTATGACGAATCAAAATTTAATCATGTCTTGAATGAAAAATATTAGGCAAAAATTGAAGTTCCCCCCCATCAGAAATTTCTAGATCCGCCCCTGTAAATGTTCATATATACATGTTTTTGGAATTTAAGAGATAGGTGCAACCTCGAGCATAATTGTTTTGCAAAGACTGACTACCACGAACTTACATAGTGGGCTCATATATTCAATTAATAAATTAAAATTCTGAGCATGAGGGGATATATTTTCTTCTGTATCAATTACACTTTTTCATTTATTGTTTACTCTTCATTTTTTCTCTTTTAGCTTTTTTCCTTGCATTACTAGCCATGACTTTTTTCTTGGCTTGGCTCTTTAGCATTGCTTCTAATTTTTTTTGCTTTACATCCTTCTGTCGCAACTTAAGTTCTGTTTTCAAGCGTTTTAATCTCAGTTTTTCTAAGGAATTCACTGAATGTGCGTGTCTAAACATTTTAGAATATGTTAGATAAATTGATTTTAGATATTTAATGAGTATATTTACTATTATTAATACTATTTACAATATTTAAGCAATGGAGATCAACAATACTGTACTGTTTGAAAGCTTCGTACTAATTTGAGGCATATCTTAAAATACTTTATAACAGATCCGCCTAATGTCAACCTAGTTCAACATGTCGTTAAAAATATAAAAATCAAAGATTACAAAATTCAATGTAGATCGCAATATGCCAAACAAAATTAAGACAGCTAGAACCACTGAATAGCCAGGATTTTCTCGAGGGAGCCATTAGAAAAAAACGTTAAACCGTCCGAGGTCAGTATTTTGTAATGTACTGAACTCAATAATATTTTTTGGAAAATTTGGTATTTTTGTGTGACTGTCACACGTTAATATGCAATGAGAAGAAGCGCCTTAGTGCAAGGACAGCTAGAACGCCCGAAAATGAGGAAGCTGCTCGGATGGCAAACAGAAATCCTCAAAGATAGGCTTGGTGCCACAGCGCTTCCTTTATGAATTTTAAAGTTATCAACAAGGAGCATATTGCATAATGACCTGCTTCTACACCCTTAAAATATTCAAATATCCCTAGTTTTAAGACCCTATAGCAGAGTTCTAACCGGGTCAGGGTCGTAAAATTAAGAATGGTGTCGGCCCGTGTCAAAATTTCTGCACAACGGGGATAGAATTGCTAAACATTTTTTTTATAAATATACATTCTCTGACATTAAAATATTATGTTAACTGTTATATTCAATTGACTAATTATACCTCAAAAGTGAATCCAATCAATTTCATTAGTATATCATTAAACTTTAAATTACATTACACTGGGTGTTATTTGCATTTCTGCGAGGGGAATGTTGCACTTTAATATGATGCAACATATATATTATTAAAACTGCAATTAAAAGAGCAAGGGCTCGCATGTTCCCAGGGTTTCAAATCAGGGCCCGGTTGCAACTCTACCCCGGTTTTATCGCCTCCCGATATTCAATGCTGCCCGTTAATTGAATTATGCATTGTGCGTGCAGAGAAGGATTCACTCAAAAATACCCGTAAAATAATGGTTGCTATTTTCCAGAGATGATAGTAAAAAATGTGATTTTCTAGCGTATATAATTTCCCCTGCATGTAATTTTCATTCATTTAATATACTTTTAACAATAAATATTGCTTGCGTGTATTTTTAACATCAAAAAGTGGTTTTTGTGATTAAGGTTAATTTTCAGGAATTTGTTTGCCTTTAGCACTTATAAATTTGAACAGGTTAAATTTCTATAATAGCAATTACACAATTACTAGAATTTAGACTTATTCTTAGCCTGGTTATCAATTTATAGGTTCGTAAGTAGTATGCTTTTTATTTTTTTAATGACACTACTTTGAAAAGCTATCAGTTTATATTTAATTGTTTTACCTTCTCTTAATAAAGATTGTCTTATCTTATCTTAATGTAGGTAAAGGCTGACCACTGCTACAAAAGCAGCAAAACTTTAGTATCTAAGTTGTCTATTTTACTAACATTGTACATGAAATCGAAATTAAACGTTTTTAAATATATTATATAACGGTATAGACTTTAAAAAAGTTAAATTTGATTATTTCTTGAAATTATAGTCTACTTACTTAACACTTTCCAGATGAAACAAAATGATGACTGGTGCTGCAAATACAAACAATCCTGCAATGATTGCATACATAATTGTTGGCAACATATTTTGGTTTTCATAATCCATTTGCTTCATTAAGTCCACGACTCTGAAATATGCCTTTTCACCTGCAGCTTTCAACTTTTTCTTATAGTTTTTATATTTCTAAATGACAATTTAATTATATATATATATATATATATATATTGTGGCATAAAGACATTTGTAAACTTTTTACTTTATTAATTTATTGAGAATCATAAATTTCAATTTTAGGATTACGAACTTATTTCAATTAATAATTTGAAGATACGATTAGTGATGATATATTTTTAGTTTAAATATTTCTATTAATTTACGCAGTATTTCTGACCATTGCGGACTCGATTATTAGGTCTATATATATATATATATATATATATATATATATATATATATAAAATTGTGTTGTAATTATTAGGTTTAAAATCAACTGCACTTAAGAATACAGATATTTAATGCCTGCTCTATAACAAATGTAAAAAAGAATTAGTTTCTGTCTCTTTAATAATTTGGAATTTTGAGCACTGTTAATTATTATTATGTTTATGCAATTTTGGCATTCTTTTAATTATATTAGAATTTTCTGTTCTTGCTTGAAGTGAGTGCTTCTGATCTTGGGTGTTCATTTACTTCTTCACAATCATATCTTGTTACTAGACATTTTTTGATGATATGTTTGATTGGTAAAATATCTTGGGTCATTAAAAAGCACAATATTGGCTATTTTATTAACAGTCGAAATAGTTGATTTGAGTTGCTTAATGTTTGAATCAATGAATGGTACTTCACAATAAATAGGTTTCAGTACCTCTGTTACTTCATGTTGTGCACTGGTGTTGAGGTAGTTGCTTATCAATGTGAAAAATTTAGATTTCTCATCTCTCGCCATTCCTGAAAATTGCTGTAAGCTTTTTAAAGGTAACATCACCCTGCAATTGAGCTCGAATACATGCTTTCATTCACTAATTTTCAAATGGATTTTGCTCAACTTTTGATTCTTACGTATTTACACATAAAAATTTGTGATTTTGATCAATTAAATTGCAAAAAGAAGCTGGAACTCACAGCTTTAATGCTATATAGGATTTTCTCAAACGTATTTTTGTTATTGACACAGGTCAACTTTGAAAAAAATCGTCATTGAAAAAATGGAGCAAGACCTTATTGCTCTATTCCTTTGGAAAAAAATCATTTTATAGAAAACCACATGTCGCATAAATATATTTATTCCTTTTTGTACTTCACTTTATAATCAATCAATATCAGCCAAAGCTAGATATTCTACTTTTTCATCTGGTGCTGTTTAATTTATTTTATTTTAGTAAACTTTATTTTCCTTTTATAATTTTAGTAAGCGCTATTATTATTAAATTGTGGAATTATTTAGATTATGAAACGCGAATAGAAAAAAACTATAAAAAATTTAGAAAAAAATTAAAGCAGTCTCTTCTAATAAAACAATATACATTAGGGGACGGTAATACACTTCATGCATTTGAAATATACATCCAACATTGAGCATCTACACAAACATTCACACAAACATTGCTTATATTATTATATATTGTACATATTAATTTGTAGTAATTTATTTGTCTAAATTTTATTTTTCTTTTGTCACTTGTTAGTTTGTAGAATTTTGTATACATTGAGCAATGAATTTGCTTGTTTATTGGTTGTATATTATTATTGTTATTATTATTTTTATTATCCTTGCATCTCAGAGCTTCATGCTGGTATCCCTCTCAGCTCGGGGACCTCACCAGTTCCCAGGGAGTCTGAGAGCTTTCCTCAGGACTCTAGCTGTTCCTAACAATGCTGCCTTCTGTGCTACTGCTCCTCCCCACTTTGGTACTCCCAACTGCTCCAAGTATCTCTCATGCTTCTTACTTACTGCTCCTAGTGCTCCTACTACTACCGGGACTACTTCAACTTTCTTTAACTTCCACAGCCTTTCTATTTCCTCTGCTAACTCTCTGTACTTGTCTATCTTCTATTTCTCTTTGCTTTCTACATTTCTGTCCTTTGGTACTGCTATGTCTATCACTGTTCCTAATCTTTTCTCTTTGTCTACCACTACTATGTCTGGCCTCCATGCTTCTATCAATTTGCTCGTCTGTATGTTGAAATCCCACAGTATCTTTACCTTCTCATTTTCTATGACGCCCTGTGGCTTCTGCTCATACCACTTGTCTCCTGCTTTTAACCCATGCTGCCTGTCCAAACTCCAGTGTACCATTCTTCCCACCTTGTCATGCCTGAACTTATACTCATTCTGTGCCAACTTCTCACACCCTACTATCAGATGATCTACTGTCTCCGCCTCTTTCTTACATAGCCTACACTTATCACTTACTTCTACTCTTCTGTCTATGTTCTTCTTCACCCAGTTTGTTCTTATTGCTTGCTCCTGTGCTGCCATTATTAGTGCTTCTGTTTCTCTTTTTAGTCCTGCCTTCTTTAACCACTTGTTGCTCTCTTCTCTATTACACTTTTCTGTGTTCCTCCAGTATTCTCCATGCATTGCCTTCTGCCCATACCTTGTTTGTCTCTCTGATTTCACATTCTTTTCTTCACTCTCAGTTCTGATCTTCCTTAACTCCTTAGTGACCCTTAGTAGGAATCCTCTAGGTTGCTCTTCTACATATTCCTTTAGCCCTAGTGCTTCTGCTTCTACAG
>CABFPE010000072.1:995918-1025168 GCA_900660155.1 Hofstenia miamia | reverse complement strand
CAAGTGTTACTTCTAGGACAAACAATGGAACCCCCATGAATATCACACTAATAATGTATGGAATTAAAAAAGCTCCTCCTCCGTTCTTATAACACATGTAAGGAAACCGCCACATATTTCCCAAACCAACAGCATAGCCAACGCAAGAAAGAATAAAATCGAGTTTTCCAGTCCAGGTGTCTCGTGTCCTGTGGCCCATCGTCTCGTTTTCTTTATCGTCATCTAAATAGTTGCGTTGAAAACCTTAAATTCATTAACAACCATGATTAAATTGCAAAACTGACTTTAAATATCGAAGTAGTGTGCACAGAAATATTTATTGCATTTACTAATGAGAAGATTAAGAGTAAATAAATAAATATATATATATATATATATATATATATATATATATATATATATATATGAATAATATATAATCATATGAGTTTTGTAGTATGTGTGTGTGGGCGCGCGTGTGAATTTTCGAGCGATATCAAAATTTTCAAATGAGTGCATTTTGTCGCTAAGCATTGATTGCCTATGAAGGAGGAAAACCTGTCATTTTTTTTTGAATTTACTATGGTTTCCTTACGATTTGAATTTCATGATATAAAATATTTCATATTCTTGTCGTTATCTCGTGGAAACTGCTAAAATGTTTATCCAAGTATGCATTTTTATAACGTTCATTTATGTTAACCTAATTTAAACTTAAATGATGTTGATAACATATGAATTTTGTAATCGTTTAAAAATTTAAAGTAATGTTATATTTGCAAACTTAATCATTTTGTTATTAACTTTTTCTGAAATCTATCAAGTTACTGCTGTTCAACCCAAATTAATCGAGACTTTTTTCTTACAATCTTCAATGTTTCTTCAAAAAATTTTAAACACTCTTTGCTCACAAACAAATAGGAATCTCAAATTTCTGAAAACATCACAAATGATTTTCCCTTTCCTTTACTTTCTAAAACCGCGCCCAAGCTGCGCCTTTGCGTGAATTCGCTGGTAGCAGGGCACTGCGATCTCTCAATTCTGTGCACGGTTTCAAAGTAGTTAGGTGCTGCATCAAAAGAAATGCTTATATCAGTTCACACTTGTCGACGAGCCAAGCCAAGCCGAGCCGAGCCGAACCGAGATAAGCCCAGCTTGAGCACTGTATTTGATATACCACGAGCCCAAAACGAGCCTATTTTAGGCAAAGCAAGTTTATAGTTCTGCTTGTTAATTTGATTATGGAAATTTTTCTTATTTTTTGCAGTCACTATGCTTTTCTTATAATCTTATTTAAGAAATGTTTATTAAATAATAGGAAGAGCTATGTAAAAAAATTCTTTGAGCCTAATATTTTTAAAAAAATACCAAGCTAAAACGAGCCTCATTCAAAGATTTTATGTGGTAAGCGGAGCCGAGCCGAGCCGAACTTACACAAAATTTAAACGAGCCACGCCGAGCCTGGAAATGTCGGTATCAGTTAAACGAGGTATACTCGGTTTATCGTCAGCACATTAGGTATGAAGAGAATTTGATAAAATCTGATGTTTATTGAAAAATAGTTAAGATTCTCCCTCCCAGGAACAATGTTTTGACACAAATGTTCCCAATAGCGTTGCAGCACTTTTCCATAAATTTGTGTCCATATTGAAGTATTTCCAAAATTCTTATTAGTCTTCAAAAAAGATATTTGAAAATGTGGGCGTAGCGAGTGTAACCATATGATTACACTGGGATGTTAAAGGTTAAGTTCATAATTATTGGAATATCATAATTTATTTAAATTTACAAATTGAAATTGTAAACTACTTTTAAAAATGGATGAGTTGATTTTATAAAAAGGGAAAAATAATAATTTTAAGCAGACAGCATACTTAATCTTTGCAAAGTCATTCTATCAAATTGCAGTACAATAACTAAGAATAGTCAGCTTCACACTTGGATTGCTTGCGTACTAAGCTTTTATGCTTTCAAATTAAATTAAACTTTAAGTTTCAAGAGTTCTTACAGAAATGCTTTTCATATATCTTTAATATGGCAAATTTACAAAGTCACAGTTATCACATCAGGTTTAGTGCACTACAGGAAACGTCCTGCATTTTATAAAACGTTCCAAAACAGCTGTGAATCTATCATAACTTCGATTAGATATGGCCGAATCCCATCAGTTTGGAAGTTACAGCCGATATGTTATTGAAGACAGGTTAGTTTATATCTAATCTAATTGACACAAAATAGTACTTGCATCTCTGCGAAGCTTAAATTATAATATTTACAGTAGTTCGAAATCGTAGAATTCATTTTTCTATTAGTTTTTAAGCATATTTGTTTACTTTTACACATGGCATTATTTTCATAATTTTTATGTTAGAATTCATGAAGTCTAGAAGTCCTAATTACCGGGCAAGGGAGTCAACATGCATTCAAAGTTGAGGATAGGAAACAGTAAAATAATCTAGTAATTTCTAATTCCCTAGAAGCTAGCCGCTTAATTGTCAAGGCAGTTCTATTTAAAACTCTTAAAGATACGGGCCTGATATATGTATTGTTGCATCTTTCTCATGTACATATTTGAGAAAAAAATAGCCAAAATTATTTAATAATCATAGTAATTCAGCCGTTATTGATGGCTACTAAATCAAAAACATTTGTTTGCAAAAGAGCGTTGTTAATTTTAAACATATGACGTTTTACGTACTAAATTATTATACTAAAAGTCTAAGTGTACAGATTTTCCAATTTTCAATTTTTTATCTAATATTACTTGCAAACTATAAGTAATCAAGTGTTGAAAATCTAAGATATTTATTAATTTTGCAAGTTGAATGGATTAATCTAAAAATTAATTTAGCAAGCATTTGATATCATACTATTTGCTTACAAAACCTGAATGCCTAAGGTGGTCAGTATGGACCACTAATATTACTAGCTGCTATATTAAGAGTTTATCTTATATACACAGCTAGACATGGGGCTAATACTTTAGCCCAAGCCCAATCTGACCTCGAACCCTTAGCCGCTGCTCAAGTATGGCTCCTTCATGCAGTTGAATCAGGTATTGCCGCGGACGTATTTGCAGATATTGATTCTGAAAATAGAAGACTGGAAATGGAAAGAAACCATCTCTGGTGATGCTTTACAAAGTATTTGTGACAATAAAAACAATTGTGAAAGGGGTTTTGTGAAGGGTGGAAGTTAATTTAAATTAGCCTAATAGGAAGAATTCACATCCCTCCTTTACCTTTATATGAGAAGAAGATTTTCTAAAAAATTGAATGTACTGCTTTCTTTTGACGCAATGAATATGGATCGTGATTGTTCATTGATTACATGAGCCAAGATCAGTTTAAGATTATTTTTAAATATATATATATATATATATATATATATATATATATATATATATATATTGGTTTTAATAAAAAATGCAATGACGTTCTTGAGAATTTTTAATATATTTATATTTAAGCATAATAGGGATATATTTGAAATATTTCCAGAATATATAAAAATGCTGTTTCTTCTTTTGCTTAACTCATGATTAATAATTTTCCACCTTGCAATGATTACTCTAGTCTGATTGTCTTTATGCAAAGCAATCAGGAAAAAAAATTATGAGGTAGACATGATGTCTTGAGCTTGCAAAAAAACGAATTTAAGAATGAATACACCTGGTGAATATAGTTTAAAACTTGCTGAAATTTTTATGGAAAGGGATATAACACCACTTGCGATAACATTTTTCACATCTTCCAGACTTACTCTTTTAAAGGAGTAGCAATTATTGGTACAGTGCAAGATAGGCGAGAATTCTGTAGTCAATGCATTTCTAATTCTCCAGAGTTATAAAGCTCCAAGCTTTTACGTAACGAAAATCAAATACTGGTAACGCGAATTTACTTGATATGGCATTTATTAATGCAAGGGATCTCTATGAAAAAAAACACGAAAAAAATTTTTTAAAAGAAAATTTATAATTCAGTTCGCGGAGAAGCTCTGACAGACGTAAGAAATGATAATATTGTTCTGTTAAGCAAAAAACATATTTTAAGCATGAATAGGTGGAATATGTAATGCCAAATCCCATTTTTAATCAATAACTGAAAATGCCAGAATACATTACCATCTACTTCTCATTGCGAAATTGAACAATAATTGCGTTTGTCAAAGATGCATTGTTGTTGCCTGCAATCAAGATTTCTAAAAAATCATTAATAAAAATTTTCAAAATAGATTTTTGCCCAAGGAATCCATCGTTAATCTATGAAACTGATTTGGATCGAAGTCTCGATATAGTAATATAATTCGTTTCATATCCTTATATTGATGCACATTAAGTGATTAGTAATTCCGGATTACCTACTCAACCTTGGGATTTGCATCTTGAAATTTCAAAAGGATAGATTCATTATATCGTTTTAGTACGCGGTACATTTCATAGCAGTTATTTTGGATTTCATTATTAATGCATTTTATTTATGAAACCACAAGGTTTTAGATAGATATATAAGTTTATTTATTAAAATATAGAACACTAGCTGTTTGACCCGTGCTTCGCTCGGAAAATTGCTAATGAAATGCCACTTATATAAAGAAATGAAGTATGGGAACTTTTAAGTCAATAATTAGTTCACTAAAGAAGTCATTGATCAAATGTGCCTAAGACCTTCAGGAGGTCATGGGGTTACAAAAATATATGATGTTGGTACCTAGGTCTAAAATTTTCTGAGTTATAAGCGGACAAACACATTGATTTTGCCCTTTATATAATAGATATGAAAGACAATGTAGTAATGTTTTCTATTATAATTTACAACAACCTGCAAGTTAAAACTACAAATTCGTAGTGTTTAATGAAATTCAATCTAGCTATGATTTTTGAAGACAATATTAATGTCTGTATTCATGGTGAATCGATATTGTTATTGGTAAACCATGTATATGTATTTACACAAAGTGTATCTTGATCATCTGGTCACGAAACATATTTTCATAAAAAGAGGTTTTTCTATGCGAATATAAACTATTTTATAGATATTAAATGAAAATGTTCACTGGGAATTGACACATTGATTTACGCATCGATTCTAATTAGTGAGTTCATAATCCCACTTTAGGAATTCCAAATCAACTTTCCGATCTCCATCATCATCCATTGTAAAGATTTCTCCATTTTCACGGCGACATATCAAAATGAAGCCTTTAGCTGCTATTGAACCAATTCGGAATTGCAATGTGATGGATTCAATCGCAAATATTATGCCGAATCTTTGCAATTCCTTATCTGACGTAGAAAGCAATAAAAACAGTGGAAGTTTCACTAACGTAGGTAATTTCCATAGCATAGAAAATATCAATCCGCATGAAAAAAAAGTGCATTTTCAAGACGATGAAGATGAAACTATTTCTGAGTTATTCACTTTGGAGAAACCTTCTTTGAAGATGTCAGACAGCGATTGTACACAGAATTGCAATGAATTGTACCATTATGAAATGTGCTGCACTTGCAGAGAAATTAGTGATTTGAGGCGACAAACTCTTATTGATTTTGTCCGGAGTGAAATTAAATACGGCGAATGTATTCGTGCGATTCAAAGTGATTATTGTGATAGAATGAAAAACTCGGGCATTATCAATGATCAAGAAGTCATGAATATATTCGGAAATCTCCCAGAACTCATTAAACAAAACGTTTCTTTCCTAAAATCATTGCAAATGGAAATGAAGGAATTTCTACAAGGAAAAAATTCGGATTACTCTTCCTTCGATTTAGGAAAACGTTTCATTAACAGTTCTTTGATGTTGTTTCACATGGAGGTTAGAAATCGATATGAATATATATATATATATATATATATATATATATATATATATATATATATTTAAGAAACTTTTTATTGCGTAATGTTTCTACAAACATTTTTATCAAATTCAAACATTCGGAGAAATGTTCCCGAACATTTTCTTTTAGTGTCTTTGATTAATAAATAATGTTTTCTTAGATGATTTAATGCGTATTGCTTCTGCTATTTTGGTTTCACGATTTCTTACTATTAAGTTTTAATTTTTCAGCATAGGTTCGCATTCATGTACATATATATGTCGGATTGTAGTCTTAAGATTACAACCAGACCACACATATATATATATATATATATATACATGTATATAATGTACTTTTTCCATTTTCTCTTATATTTCGCGCCAGTCACCAATTGGTACAAAGAAAGTGGCTTTACTAGCAAGCTTATATTTTCTATGTGTAGATATTGTAAATAATGCAGACATAAAATTTTTTCAGTAAATCGGAGTGAACAATTTTTTCTCTATATGACGTTTATAATTGGCGCGAAATTTTTACATTTTATATAGCGCCAGATATAGGCATCACTAAATTATCTAGTGCCAGATATATATACCAGTATATATATATATATATATAAATGTATGTATATTAAATATAAAATCGTATTAATAATTTTACTTGGATTTCCTATGAATGTTGAATATAAATTTATTAATATATTTACTTAAATATTCTAGATTTATTGTCGAAATGTAATAAAAAATATTGACGTTTTGGAAAAAATATCAAATCGGCGGAAAATATTGAAAATATTTTTGAACATCTGCCAATCAGAAAGTAGATTACTTCATTCACTCACAATAAAAGAATGGATGCTGTATCCCGTGCATAGACTCATAACGTGAGCTTTTTCTAATACAATTCATTAATATGAACTTTAAGATTACTCCTGTAAAAGTTAAACAATTGTATAATAGCTGTTTCACACAACTTTACTTGTTAAATTACAAATCTTAAATTTTCCTGTTTACTCTCTGTGCTATCAATTCCAATCTAATTTATTAGATTGAGATTTGCAGCTCCGTTGAACTAACAGTAGCTAAGAGGAGCAAGAGGTGATCTCAATGGGGCACCCTCAAGTTTTCGTAATAGCTATGACTATTTGCCATATGAATGTGCATGTATTCTTTTGCATGCCATCTAGTGACAAAATGCTTTGTCACTAGATGCAATTGAGCAAATTCATTTTTTGAAAATGCTGGCAATTTTAAATTCTAGGCTTAAGCCAAAGTGACATATTTGATGACAAGTTTCAGGGTGCAGGTCAAGTAGATTAAGGTATTTTCTAAAACTGTTTTCAGCTTGTTTTGTTCAGTTTTTCAGCTCATTTCAAATATGTAATTTTTAATTGCGACAAACAATTATTTATTGAGTAATTAGTCAAAATTAGTAACAATCTTGCTATTGTACACAACTTGTTTAAATCAACAAATACAAAATATGAAAACATTTAAAACAAAAATGATATCCTTAATTATTGTTATCAAATAGATCGTCCTGATTAAGGAATACGAATAATTTAATATTTTGATAAATCACATTGGATGGTATTTTGTGTTTTAATTAAAAGCTATTGCCCAAACAAACATTGTTGCTAAGTTATTCATATCATCATGCAACAGCAAATGGTGGCTTTTGTACCTGCGCTTCCCTCATTACTTCGGGTAACATCAATTTTTTCTTTATTGGATATACCAAGTGGCACTTTTGTGATAGAACTTATAGACATTGGTGCATTAAAGAGAGCACGTTGTTGCAGGCGTTTATGTAATTTGCGACCTTTAACCACATCACGTGATGGGTATGTTTGGCTGTGTAGTAATCGAAATTGTAAGAAATGGGTGTCTATGAGGCGCGGATCATTGTTTGAGGGAAGTCAACTTTCGCTTAAAAAGATTCTTAGTCTTATCTTAGGATGGAGCAACAAAATGGGATCTCAATGTTCAGTGGGAATTTTTGGTATCAGCAAACAATCTATAATTGATTGGTATAAAACTATTCGTGTTGTATGTGCACGCCAGCTTTTGGCAAGACAGGGCTTGTCCAAATTGATGAAAGTGTAGTAGCCAGGAGGAAATTTCCTCGTGAACGACTAATTCCCATACAATGGGTATTTGGTATATATTACACTGAACAAAGAACGGGATATATTCGTCTGGTTAATGATAGAAGTGCCGCAACCCTTATTCCCATAATCTGGCAGCATATAAAACCACGTACGGTGATTTGGTCAGATCAATGGGTTGCATATAACCACTTGCCTAAATTGCCATTAGGATATCTCCATCAAACTGTTAATCATTCCCGCTCTACCTTGTTGATCCAACATCTCAACTATGTACAAACGCGGTTGAAGGATTATGGTCTAGATTAAAAAAAGAATCGAAGAATTGTGGCGTGCGACAAATCATCCCAGAGATAATTGATGAGTTCATGTGGTGAGAAAGATTTGGCTCAAGTTGTTGGAGAGCCATGATATTTTCCATTCTTGAATATTATTAGTCTACATATTGATTGCTTCGAGTGATTCCAATATGTTATCTGTAGTTGTTTACTTTTTTGCTAGTCATATACCATATATAAAAATTATTGAATGATTTATAGCAAATTTTTGACGAAATTTAAAATATTCACTTAAATTACTCAATAAATCATTGTTTGTTAATCTACTTGACCTGCACCAAGTTTCAGTTGATAGAGCTATGACATACTCATTGTAAGAGCAATGCTTGAAATATGCAAAACTATTTCATGAGAAATAATATATGGATGCAAAACCCAATAATTTCGTTGCAGCATTTTGTATTTGCATCGATGCATATTTCTACAAGTATTAACATTAATCAAACATGTAATGTACAAAGGGGCATACATACCAAAGTCATTTCTTTAGTATAAATTGTACTCAAATTCAAATACACATTCACAAAGAATAGTAACTCAAAATTATGACAGCACTTCCAATTTCGCCCAGGAGGTGAACACTGAAATATTTTAAGCCATATATTTAATGTGGTTGGCTTTCCCTAGTAGGCCTATTGCTACCACAGACCTAAGCACATAATAACTAAATTTTGAAATAAATGCATACCCGAAAATGGTAAGTGTACGTAGAGCAGACTTGTCAACGAACCGACATTTATAAGCTCGGGTTGTATATCAAATACTGTGCTCAAGCTCGGCTCGGCTCGGCTCGCCACATAAAATTTTTGAATGAGGCTCGTTTTAGCATGGCATTTTTTTAAAAATACTGTGCTCAAAGAATTTTTTACATCGCTCTTCATATCATTTAATAAACATTTCTTAAATAAGATTATAAGGAAAATCTCCATAATCAAATTAACAAGCAGAACTATAAACTTGCTTTGCCCAAAATAGGCTCGTTTTGGGCTAGTTGTATATCAAATACTGTGCTCAAGCTCGGCTCGGCTCGGCTCGCCACATAAAATTTTTGAATGAGGCTCGTTTTAGCATGGCATTTTTTTAAAAATACTGTGCTCAAAGAATTTTTTACATCGCTCTTCATATCATTTAATAAACATTTCTTAAATAAGATTATAAGGAAAATCTCCATAATCAAATTAACAAGCAGAACTATAAACTTGCTTTGCCCAAAATAGGCTCGTTTTGGGCTAGNATATCAAATACTGTGCTCAAGCTCGGCTCGACTCGGCTCGGCTCGTTGACAAGTCTGAAGTAGAGGGATTGTAAACAGAGTAGAATGGTGTTCCGATGACCTTTCCAATGTCTTCTCAAATGGAAGGTTTCACAACAACATTACCTAAATAGAGTAAAAGTGCAATATAGTGAAAATAGATGCACATACACTTGTAGGCATGATATTTGAAAGCAACCATCTCCTGCAAAGTTTAATCTAGAAATGAATGCATTTAAATGAATGCCAAACTTAAATATAGCTGGTCAAAAAATACTTGTTCACTAGTAGAAGTGAAAGTATAAGGCAAAATTTATTTACAACTTCATACACGAATTTATCTATTTAAAATTATTAACAAGTATCATTCTTTTCCTTGCTATTTACTAAATGCAGGTCTTTTTGGGAGGTTCAATGTCTATGTTTATTGATGAAAAAATCTTTTCGAAAGACAGTGGTGTTCGACAAGGATCCATATTAGCTCAAATGCCATTTCTAGCATTTATATAAGACTACCAAATTGCTGTCAAGAACTTTGATATATTTTTGCTGATGATGTAAAGTTTTCAAAAAGTAATTTTCAAGATTTAACGATTAATACTGCAACAATTATTAAAATGGCTAGAACTAATAAAGTGAAATTAAATTAAACAAATTTCATGCATTGCATATAAAATACTAATTGAAAATCTTTAGATCAAAGCGCATTAAAAATTAAGCGGTTAGTGTGTATCTTATAATTTTTTGCTCATATCACCATTTAAAAATAAAATGTGTCATTTTTACAATTAACCTTAAACTGTCTGGGGATTTTTGAAATTTTTCATGATCATACAGATTTCTTAAGCACTTGTACCTCAAAAACTATTAATGAAGGAGAGTCTCATCTTTCTTTTTCGCCTTAGATTCGCGACCTCTGATTTTGCGAATGACAGGCCGCAATGGGTTTGGGATATCCTTGCACATATCAAGAAACACTAAACATTGATATATTTTCAAAAATTCAAAATTTTACTGAACTTTTCAACATTGCATTTAAGCGTGTTCCCCAGTAGACCAGCTTAGTTATCTGAGCCCTTTTTACTATATAAACCCCAAGCTGATTTGCATTCATCTAGTCACCTTATACTGGTTATTTATTATTGTTTATTAAACGTGTACGAATCCCATTACATGTTTGCTCATAGGCTGGTGGCCAAATTGAGGTAATAATAGTGCTTATTGACATCATCATTTTTTGCAATCTAAGTTTTTAGGTAAAGATATCTTTGTTCATTTTGACTTTATTAAGTTTATTATTAGTTTTAGGCAAATTCACTGAAATTTTAGAATGCTCTTATTCTTTGAAAGAATTAAACAATACTCAGATGAACACGACAATGATATCATTTACATTTCTCAAAGCATTCAACGAATTAGCATGCATATCGAACGAATAAAACGCAATTCATTGGTGGTGGAAATGGCGAGTGGAATTCCATGGTTTAAACGTATTCCAAAATGTTTCCAGTCCTGCAATGAAGACATGGAGAGAATTCAGAAAACAGCTGCCTCTATTTTAAAGAGATCAATTAAAGTATACTTTTTGCTTAATTGTATGGAATTAAAGTCCTTCACATAACAAAATATGCTATGCGAACAGGACTGTCTCCAATCTTATAAATGTTATTAATACAATAAGGAAACAAAATAATGCCAAAATTTACTTATTAATTGTACATCATTTTCATTTGAGTTCAGACAAAAAGCTGAGAAATACAAAAAGAAATTTGAAATACATCTTACTTAAGTTATCATTTATATTGACATACCTACGTACAACTAGAAAAAAATATTTTTAGGAACAAAGATTTTCAATAAGTGGATTTTTGTATACATTTTAGTTGATAGTACCAACGACTCAAAATCTATGTTCAAATTTCTTCAAATTTTCGAAAGTTTTATGAGAATGTATTTAGAATATAATTTAATCGGCTGTCAAACCATTTGAATTAAAGGTGAATTTGAAAATATTTAGATTTCTTTGATTAATTTCTTGATAATGAAATACATTGAAATGGAACAAAATATCATCAAATTCTGGGGAATACTATTTGCGATAAAATCCTAACTAAAGGCAAATTTGTATACATTGTTATAAATGCTTGCTTTTACTGTATATTTTGGTATAATATGTTCCCTTAAGCTTTCGAAGTAAATTGTTGAGTCGTTGTTTACATATCCCATTATCTTAATATCTTAATTATCAATTTCATAAATTCGAGACATGTTCCAGTTGTAATGTTTCAAATTATACCAATCTAATCCGCAACATATCTAAGTCGATCTTAATAGTCTGAAGGAGGTCTATATAAATCACCTAAATAAATGAAAAAAGTCTTAAATTAGTAGCTGCATCTTCAAATTAGAGTACAGTTGGTTAAAGATGTATAAGAGTTTATTCCTTAGTTAATTTTATTATTAGTGCTCAAACTTTAAGATCATAGTCTAAAAAATGAAAACTAAAGATCTTTAGTTGCCCTTAGTCTAAGGTATTTTCCGTTCAGTAAAATATATAGCTTTTAATTTACAAAAACCCTCTCACATAGTCTTTATAATATTGCTGAACATTTTATGGAAAATATTTGATTTTTCAATAATTGCCTTGATGCGAGGTACCATATTTTACACAATAAAACAGTTTATAAATTTCCAAAATAACCAATCAATTGTTTGCGAAGAAGTAGATTTTGTAAAAATTTTCAAATATCCTTGTTAATAAATTGAATGCCTACTCAAATCTCTTAATTAATAGAAAGGATCTATACGCTGTCAATCAATAGTGCAAATGAAGAGAATGTAGAGCAAGGCTCAATTCCATAAACCTCGTGCCAATTCGGTTGTCTGAGATTTTATTTGCTGTCTGACATTTAATAAACCTTAGCACACTGATAGCAACTTGAAAAAAGTGTCTCCCAATGATCAATGCCAATGTCCCATTTGCCAAAATGCTTTCATGCTTCATCTGAATAAGTCTTACAACGTTTCGATGTTTTTAAGGGCTGGCAAATATTTAACTATGTGAGTTTCGGAAGTTTTCATATATATATATATATATATATAAACATTTATATTGGTCATTTGTAATGCATTTTTTATTTGTAGTGGTCATTTGTAATTTTTAACATATACATTGGTCATGTGTAAAAAATTAGTCATTTGTAACCTGTTTTTTTCAATATTTTTTAATTTTTTGCAATTTTGAATTTTTTTCCCTTGCATAACTGTTTCTTTGTATTACATAATGCCAACAAAGTGTCAAAAATTGAAAAAAAAAATTTTTTGGAGCTGCAATCAACGTTGGCCATTTGCAACGTTGACAATTTTTTTGGTGGTCATTAGTAATCAAGTCACAACATTTGACTGTGACAAATGACCAATAATAATGTATATATATATATATATATATATATATATATATATATATATATAAAAATATATATCTTCCGGAATATATAGGGTGTGTGTAAGTAGTATGAGACCAAAAGAGTAGAACGTATCCTGCTTGCCCTGGTTTTGCCATCTCTATCACACTTATACTTTACTACTGTTAAGGTCAATTGCCCATTATGAACAGTATAGAGAGCATTAAAATGAGGTCATCCAATGATGTGTGTAGGTAATATGTGATCACCACTACATATATAAGTATTAAAGCCACATTGAATGATTAAGTGTGTGTTACGTGTAACTGTTTTGTTGCAAGACAACTAATGCATGCTAAAGTATTAAATTTCCCATTATTTACTAGCCCGTGTTAGTTATATGTGAAAATACTTATATATTTTTGTACATTTTGGCGAAATGCTGTCGTTTTCAAACCGACTCTCCATTGAGATTAATCCAGTTGACTTGAGTAATAGCTTTTTGCTGTCGTTTTCAAACCGACTCTCCATTGAGATTAATCCAGTTGACTTGAGTAATAGCTTTTCATCTATAAAACAGAATTTGAAAAAATAGATTTTAGCCTGCACCGTCAAACATTTAGTCACAGTAAGAAATCGGAATTTATTTGGAATGCACGCTAGTTTCTTTAATGATCAGAGGTCGATCCGGAAATATTCGTTTGGATATACTATTATATTCTGTTCTAGCATTGTATTAAATTCATTTTGTTAATTTGAATTTTTCTATTGGTCTTAGGCATATCAAATATTCCTTCGTCTGGCCCAAATGAACAAGCGGGCCAAATTTTGGAAGACGGGTCGGGTCTACCTAACATTCGGGTCGAGTTGAGTCAACAAAGTTTGACCAATTTCCAGGCCTGAATGAATTAACTGTCATAGGTTGTAACTTCTCATATTTTTCATATATAATGATTTCTACAGTGCAGGAATTGTCATGATTAAATAAACCAGCATTTGTTTATCTACAAAAGCTCGCAATTCGTATCTTCTGCAATATTCTCATGAACTAGCTTATGAAATAGCCATAAGTTGAATAAAACTAACCCATACAATCTCGTTATTTTAAAATAATGTGTTGTATTGCAATATTTCCTTAAGCTACGTTTACCTGCAAACAAATTCATTGCCAATGCATGTTTGCCATTTTCAAGATAATCAAATGTTTATTGAAAGTATATTAAAAAAGGTGAAACGGGGATGCATTTCGAAATATTTTTTCAATATCTGAGATAACATAAAGTAGCTACATTTCCCATCTTTTAAACAAAACCTTTAACTAGCTATATTAGTTGCAAGAATGGCAAGAACGTCGACAGCAAACTGATATAGAAATGTGTCCTTGTGTACTAAAGTCAATAATGGTGTGACGAAAATTCTACAAAACTTTATATCTTCTTCGAAAAAATTTGCAGTTTATTGCTTAACGGAATCAACAGGCCCATAGCCACGGAGGGGTTAGGGGGACGAGCCCCCCTGGAAAGTCAGGCAAATCCTAATAACCAACAAAGCTAAAAGCAAAATCAGCATGTAAAAATATAATTTTTTAATTCAATTTTTGTAGCTTTGCTTCTCAAGAAGCTCGATTTTGTCTATATTTTCCGAAAAACCGTCAGAAAATCCTGCTCATTTATACAACATAAAATTAAAATGGTGACAGTTTTAGGAAAATCTTAGTTTAAATTTTAAGGAAAGTCGAAATTTCCATCAGCCCCTCCGGAACAGACTTGTCAACGAGCCGAGCCGAGCTTGAGCACAGTATTTGATATACAACGAACCCAAAACGAGCCTATTTTATGCAAACCAAGTTTATAGTTCTGCTTGTTAATTTGATTTTGGAGATTTTTCTTATTTTTTGCATTCAGTATGCCTTTTCTGTAATCTTATTTAAGAAATGTTTATTAAATAATAGGAAGAGCTTTGAGCACAATATTTTTAAAAAAACGAGCCTTATTCAAAGATTTTATGTGGCGAGCCGAACTTACACAAAATTTAAACGAGCCGAGCCGAGCTTGGAATTGTCGGTTCGTTGACAAGTCTGCTCTGGAATTCGTGTCTACCCCTTATGTATACTGCTGACTACGGGCCTGAGAATCAATTTTGAAATTGACCCCAACGCATGAAGTTTTCGATAGTCTAAGAATGAAAAGGTGAAATATTCATGGTTTTCGTATGGAATTTCTTATATAGATTTTATAAGGATCTCAATTTTATCCTGGCATGTCCTGCTCAGTTTTATCAGGATTTGTCCTGCCCTGATTACCGTGGACGGATTCATCCGTAGCATAACCACACCCTGTTTTTGAAAACGGAAGTCCTTACATTACAAATATTATATTTTTCATTTTCTGAAATTTGTCATCCACTTAGTACTGTAAAACAAATTTTGAAAAAAGACTTCCTGATTGTTATGTTGCTAATTTACAAAGGAGATTTCACAGAAATAATTTGTTCGAATTTCATTTTCCAATGGTTATAGTGTATAAGCATGCTTCAATTATTCTTTTTTAACCAAGTAAAACCTATTGCCTGCGAACTGCAATTTTTAATTATATCAGCAAAAATAGAAAAGACCATAAAATTTCTTCAAAAGATTTTCAAACACTTTCTTCGAAGCCTATTAGGAAATTTTGCAAGTTATCGGTGAATGTGCATCCAAGCAAACGTGAAAATTTGTACAAAATCAAATTGTCGTACTTGAAATACTCGAAAACTTAAATATTTTTAATCAAAATTTCGATTTATTTAAATTTATTCAAAATATTTCCATAAGCTCAAGTAATCATGATTTCTAAATCCTATGGGTTATTAGCTAACTTCAAATATTTTGTTGTGCAGATAGTCTACCAAACCCCATTAAGAAGCGCCTTGTGCAAAGTCAGATATCATTGGCCTACAACGCTTGCAACAAAGGAAAATTTTTAAACGTAACTGAAGTAGGAGAAAGTTTTCTATTGCGTTGCTTTTTCAAATTTTTATCTTTTTACTGCACGCTACATAAATGACAACTGATATAAACATGTACATCTAAATTAACAAATTTGGTGAAGCAGGTGCTGTCAGGTATGAAAAAGGTTTATACTATATATGCTGTAACACCTTAAAAATAAATTACACTAATCAATTTAAAAAAGTCTTAATGAAAGTCCAGTGAAGGTAGAGCTTCCCTCTACGTTCTGCTTGGAGTATCGGCAAGGTTCTCATCTTTTGGTACCCAAAGTATTATCAAGTTCTTGAGTTTAACTAAGATAGTAGCAAAAAACACATAGTAAGTAGGGTATACCACATATTTTTCCTGAACGTAAGGATTGTACCAGAGGCCTATTATCTATTTTTATCTTTGCTCCTGATTTGGCTTTCCAGATTGCAATGGTGGCTGCCTGTAATTCGAGTTCTTAAATGTGAAAGTATTAATTCTGTTCTTGATATGAGAAACTATTTCCGTTAGGATCTATAATACCCAGTAATAAGTGGGAGGCATCTGTGTACCATACTTGCGGTGAAGCTGTAGCAAAGGTATTGTTTCAAGGAATTCTGTAAGGTGATAACCGTAGAAAGGGAAACGTTAATCTTTAAGCTATGTCAAAACGAGAATAATCTAGATTGTATAATGGCCGTATTATATTGAAAGTTGCGATTAAGGGCCAAGAAAATGCTAAGTGTTCTAAAATTCTTTCATAATTCTTTTCTGAGCCACTTCTAAGTAGAATTTCAGCTCTTAACCGTAGAACTTGTTTTCTATTAGTAGTAGCGGATATGATACTCCTTGAAATATTTATATGCTTGAAACTAAGCCAGCGAATTCATTCACAACAGACTTGTCAACGAACCGAGCTTCTAACGAGCCGAGCCGAGCCGAGCTTGAGCAGAGTATTGTATATACAACGAGCCGCTTTTAAGCAAACCAAATTTATAGTGCTGCTTGTTAATTTGATTATGCAGATTTTTCTTATTTTTTCATTCAATATTCCTTACTTATAATCGTATTTTAGAAATGTTTATTAAATAATAGGAAGAGCAATTTAAAAAATTCTGAGAACANCTGAAACGAGCCTCATTGAAAGATTTTATGTGGCGAGCCGAGTCGAGCCGAACTTACTCAAAATTTAAACGAGCCGAGCCGAGCTTAGAAATTACGGCTCGTTGACAAGTCTGATTCACATGTACTATATTGATTCCAATCTTCCTTTTAGACTCTAAGCATTAAGATAATACTTGTCAATCTCTTCTATCAAAGATAAATAGAAAATTGCCTAAGTGAGATCACGAAAAAGAACACTGTCTAAGAACAGGTGGCATCAATGCCCAAGAAAAAAGTTGGCATGTGGCTACAGAGTAGCTCAGGCCCATTGGGGTTCTATTGAGTTGGTACTTTCTTCCACCATGAGCAATGAATGCTGTTTTGTGACGATCCTTAATAACTACTGGAATACTGTAAAAAGCTTGCTTTAGGTCCAGCTGGATAGCTACATGATCCATTGTCGGTTGATGTCTGGAGACCACTCTAAAAAATGAAGGCAGGTGAAAGGAAAGCGGTGAAGTAAGATTAGTGAGTCTGCTGTAATCAACTACCATTCTCAATTTTCCATTAGACTTCTGTACAAAAAATGTTCTGAAAACAAAAGGAGATCTTTTTGACAGGTGTGAGATTATTCCGGCTTGTAAGTGAGCTTTAATTATAGCATTAGCTTGAACAGTCTCTAAGTTACTAGAAAGTCCTTGCTACACATGTGCGATATTGAGTAAAGTTTATATGTAGTGCCATCAATTTATGAATCCCGTTGGGCATTCCAGTGAACTCCATTAACAATTGACAATCAATGTCTCCGACAGAGTAATCGTATGTAGAATCATTAACTGAAGTAAGAAGAGAATTAGGTTGCTTGAGGAACCATCCATAATGTCAAAAATTCCATCAGTGTCTAAGTGAATAACTGCTGAGAGATTCTCTGAATTTTGTTGTAAGGACTCTTCTAATTGTGCCGAAGAAAGGGTGAAGTATTCTGAAAGGGGTGGGAAGTATTCTGGAACAAGCTCTTTGCTGAAAAGCCAAAAGGAGCTGATGGGCATCTTCGGAATTAAGGTGAGCAATGCGTCTAGAGAAAGCGTTGAAACGATCGGCTGCAGATGCTGGAATATTGAAGCCAAAGTCGTTAAGCTGAACGTTAACAAGTTGTAGCGTTTGGATAGCATGAATGGCTTCTTGCGTATGAGTAATTGATTCATCTTCTCCTACATACACTGGTGTAGAATGAAGTATAGGATCAGGAGTAAAAGGTGGCAACACTTCTACATATGATACTTTAATATTGATAGGACTAGAAACTAGTTTAGTAGAACAAGTATTAATAGTAAGTCTAGAGAGTTCGTTGGCTTTAGAAGTAACAGAACAAACAGGCAAATCACTATCCATAGCATGAGAAGAATTAAAATTAAAAGAACAACTGGTGGTTACCTCCAATCGATCGAAAAGTGTAACGTGCGTTAGACCTCTTCCACGAGATTTGCGTCCACCAAATCCAGATTGGGAGAACATGGGCTGCTGCTGCTGCTACTGCATTTGCATATGGGGCGATTCGAGTACAGCATTAGATGTTGCTCGTGTTGGGGGTTTCCATCCGAAGGCTGATGCTGAGAGAAGGATTCGTATTCTCTTGGAGAAGAGGTGCTGATTAACTGGGCAGAACATTTTATATTCTTCAGTATATTAATATATTAACTATTTTTCTTAGAAAATTCCGATTTTGCAAGAGATTCAAATACTCTTTCACAAACTCAGAGGTAGCGGCGCCGAAGGGACAGGGATTGAGGATTCGCACGCCTTAATGGGACGTGATCGAGCATGGCTTTAAAATGTAAATGAATAAGGAGAATCCTTATTCCGTGGCAGAGTTATAATCGAGCCAGGGCTTGGCTTCGGCCGTAAAATTAANGTGTAACGTGCGTTAGACCTCTTCCACGAGATTTGCGTCCACCAAATCCAGATTGGGAGAACATGGGCTGCTGCTGCTGCTGCTGCTACTGCATTTGCATATGGGGCGATTCGAGTACAGCATTAGATGTTGCTCGTGTTGGGGGTTTCCATCCGAAGGCTGATGCTGAGAGAAGGATTCGTATTCTCTTGGAGAAGAGGTGCTGATTAACTGGGCAGAACATTTTATATTCTTCAGTATATTAATATATTAACTATTTTTCTTAGAAAATTCCGATTTTGCAAGAGATTCAAATACTCTTTCACAAACTCAGAGGTAGCGGCGCCGAAGGGACAGGGATTGAGGATTCGCACGCCTTAATGGGACGTGATCGAGCATGGCTTTAAAATGTAAATGAATAAGGAGAATCCTTATTCCGTGGCAGAGTTATAATCGAGCCAGGGCTTGGCTTCGGCCGTAAAATTAAGAATAAACGGGCCTGGATCCGAAATTTCTGCACAACGTTTCAAGGATTGTTCAAAATTTTATTAATAAATATATATTCTCTTACATTAAAATATTGTATAAACTATTGTATTCAATTAACTAATCATATATCAAAAAGTAAATCAATGGCGGCAATAGTTGCAATTAACTCAGAAATTGTCTTAGTAATAGCAATCGCTAATCAATTTCCTTTATACTTTAGGTGCCTCAGCGTAAACCTTAAATTACTTAGACAATGCACTGGGTTTTATTTGCATGTTTGCGAGAGAAATGCTGCTTAAGTTCGTAGAAATTTGCATGATGTACTATAAATATATATTTATTGTTAAACTGCAATACAACTATTAAAAATTTAAAAATCCCATTAAAATGCTTTTCCATCAGTGGACCCATACTTATTTGAATCCGATAGCTTTTGTCGCCAGTGAACTCTACTGAATTGAAAAGGTGCAGTTGATAAAGGAATTTTAATATTTTCAGATATATGCTCAATTTGTATTCACAAAAATCTTATAATGGTTTTGTATATGGGGCTGGGCTTTGTTAATTGGTTAAAGACCTAGCCGGACCCGAACTTGAAATCACGGCCCGGTTGCAACTCTGTTCCGTGGTGTCTCCTGATTTTGCAGGCTTTATTAGTTCGTGAGCTCTGAGTATTTAAATAGGGAATCCTAGAAAAATTTAACAAATTCCGAGGCTGTTTTGGGTAAATGATATTTAATTTTTTACATGTTCTCACAATAAAAAAACTTTTATTTAGAGTTACAGTACTAGCCTGAGGAACCCTCAAGAAACCTATGGGGCGAATTTTAATTTCTAAATAATTACCCCATTGGACAAACACAAGAAAGAATAATTCCATCACAAAAATTATTCAGCATCTCTGTAGTCCTTGCAAAAAAAAATTCATAGGTAGAGTGCTATAGGAATATTATATCTTATCACTTTAATCTAGTATTTACATGTCCATTTCAAAGTTAGAATAATTATATATTTCTAAGTTTGAATACAAATAAAGTTGTTTTCAAAGAACCTCTGCAGAAATAAGGAAGCTTTTAGTTAAATTCTACTCGATATAACAAGACAAACTGACATTTGTATGGGAAATATTTTAAATGCACAATAAGAGGAATTTTAGAGTAGGAGAGTACGTTTAGCATGATATTTAATCATAGTTCAAGAAACACAGTTCGTCTTCCATCATTGGAATTTCATCTATCCATAACAAACTTTCGGTAATTAACAAAAGTGACTGAAAAATAATTAAGCTATGTAATTCAGTACTGATGCCTTTGCAAATTAATTTAATTAGAAATTATTATATCTTGAAGTTAGTAATGAAGAGAAATGTCAATAATTGACATATTATATTAAAGCTATTTGTAATTGCAGGTATCATTATATATATATATATATATATATGATTTAGTAAAGAAGTAAAAGTTAATTACACCATAAGCAATCAGGATTTTACAAATGATATAAAGTTTGTGTTCAATTAAAGTTTTGACTTGGCTGTGTTTAGGACATTATGCTAGTTTCTGCCGAATACATTAATTTTGAAGACTCACCATTTACCTGCAAGTCTTTCTGCAAGAATTCATTGATAGTTTTACTTGTGCTAAGTGCACCGATGTTTTTTGATGGAGAACGAATTACCCCGAAAAAAGCTTTGCTAGTCATAATAAAAGAATCAAATGTGAAAGAATATTCTAAAGTTCTAAGTTTGAATCTTTCAAAGTGTGTAATTTCAAAGTCAGACAGAGATCTTTCAGCTGTCATTTGTACAAATTGCGAAAACAGTTACTCCTGCAATTTAAAGTTCTTTTCAATTGAAGTAGCAGATAATTGGGTAGCATTGTGTAGACATCAAATCTTGGATTATTCCAAACTGGGAAAGCGGCGAAACGCAATTCATAATTTGTTGTGTAATTAACATTAGATGATGTTATGATTCAAACTGTAATATATCAATAAAATTGAAAAAAAAGTTTCTTGAATGTTTTCTTTCTGTAATATTGTTATTTTTACTTAGTTGTTGGATTTTCACAAGATGTAGAGGTGAACAAACTTCCATGAACACCCCGAATATTAAAGGACCAAATTAACAACTTAAATGACATTTTCTGGTGGTAAGTAACTAGATTGAATTGTCAAAGCAAAACAGTAATTGATGCATTAGTAATGGTTTACTGAAGATATATATTTTAGAACTCTGCTATTACCGGTACCGTTCGGTCTCGCGGTAGCGACCCCCAAAACGATAAAAAAACAAGAATGCAAAAAGTGTTCCATCCATTTATCAAAAAACAAAAACCGGTGCCTCAAACGCTAAAAATATAAAAAAACAGAAGAAACAAAATAATCCATCAATTTCTCAAAAACTAAAAATTTATGCTGAAGTCTCAGCAAAGTTAAAGTAGTTAAGGTTTATATCGCAATGGTAAATAAACCATATTTTTAATCCGGTTCCGTTCCCGGAACCGGCACGGTACCGGTACTAAAGACCTCTAGTATATATGCGTTTTATTGAACAACATTAAAGGTTCCGATAAAGAAAGAATAAGTAAAATATTTAAGTGGTCCATAAGAGCAATGTTTAATATCTAAAGACATTACAGAAATATTCTGTGTTATTATCAGTTTATTATTCAAAATACGTTAAGCATTGAATCAATGATTTATGGTTTCAATACTATGTTGAAAAATAATTTAAGTATTTCCAGTTAAAAACGGGTTAATAATCGAGATTATAACATTAGTCTAAACAATTTAAAGTAATGCATTAATGGAGTAAATTTAAATTATTTTGTTGCCACATAAATTTCTACATTTCTATAATTTTCAATAATTTTAAGGAAATGAGATGAAGCAACATATGTGATCCAAATGCATTCTTTTCTCTGAGGTATAATTTATTGAATGATTAATAGTAGGTAGCTGAAAATATGTTAATCGCCGTTTTCCTAACCTAGGCAAGACTATTTTCATTACAAAAGATTATACCTACCACTTGAGGTTCCGATGATGCCACTGAAGAAAATTATGATCACTATCATATGAATGCACTTCATAGCTCGAAAACTAAGACATATTCTGGTAATGTAAACTATCAAAATCGCGATGCGGCCTAATTCCAGAAGTTTAAAATATAGAAACTATTGATCAGATGAAAAAAAAGTACAGAAATAGATTATTACTGCCAAATTTTGGTAAAAAGAAGTAGGAACTCGCTTGAAAAAGAGTGTTAAATTTTGTTCTCTTGCACGCATACACAGTGTAAGCCTATAAACAACAAATCGTTTTTCTGAAAATTGAGATTTATTTAATGAATTAACAAGTCTCTTACTAGTGTCGGATATATCACTACAGAAAATTTGGAATATTTCTAGAGAAACCTACACTATAAGAATCGATTTTAAGAAAAAATACATAGAAAAAAAGTTTAAAAATAGTTGAGGAAGAAATTTTCTATATGTGTCAAAAAAGCCATACTTGATGATTGATAATCCAGTAAACATAGAACTGTCGTAACGACGTCGCTGAACGACATGATAACGGCACTAAAACGACATTACAAAACAACGTCTTTTCACAATAAAACGACAAATTATCAATAAAAATGCAGTTTTTAAAAAATTTATCTTCAAATTGTCATAATACTAAAATTATTCCTATTTCTAAATATTTTTTGCTAGATGGAATTATACACCGCCACTAATCCGCACTATAAATGCCACTCAAACAATTTAACGCCTATTAAACACCAATACACCACAAAAACGACGTCGTTACAACAATTCTATGTTTACTGGGAATTCGTCCAATTAGAAGGACATCTTAGTTGTGAACAAAAGCGGTGTGAAAATATTGAAAAAATAGACCTGAAAAAAATGCATTTTACCGCGTTATTTTTTAACATTGTGACAGGAAGATTGTAGCAGCATTGGTAGGACATGTGAATCGACTTGCAACACACCACAGGACTGCCATAATAAAGATTTCCAGAAGAGATAACTAGTTCAAAAATGTTCGCCTCCTTGTAACTATATGTTGAAAGCAGGTAAAATTTTGAATGAAGCATACAATGCCTTGCATCTGTTAACTGATTATGTACGTGGTGATAATGAATATGCAGAATTTGTTTGTATCACCAATAAAAAGTTTTCGTTAAGAAGAGCATCAATTTGCCACTTGCTAGGCACCTTGTTGCCATTCGGTGAGAAAGCTGGATTTAAAGTGTATTGTACTAAACAAATTTGAAATAATTTGCGAGCACTTGAAAAGTTACGAATGGCCAATATCTCAGGAAATGCAAGCACTGCTGAATAAAAAAGAGGTGTCAATTAAAATTTGTAGCTGCAAATTTTCATTTTCTTTATCATCAATTGAAAGTCTTGCAAAGAGTAAACCCTTGGAAATGAAACACAGTTATCTTAAGGGAGGCAATTGGCAAAGTGGAACCATATAAAATAAGTTTAAGCTACATTTTATCTAAGAATACAGATCACAATTATGTTAATGTTCTGAATGGAAATGTTTTTCAACTTACACCAACATTTTATGCTATTGTTAATGTTTACGTTTGCCACATCCTAAAAATTTTTTTGGTGGTTCATTTAAAATATATGATAATTTCATGGAATAGTGTCTCTTAATTTCTAAAAAATTATAAAAATCTTCATGAATATTGTGTTTTCACACAATTTTCATTGATTTTTTACGCAATTTTATCCGCTTCTGCTTAGAAATTGAAGTTTTATTGAATCACAAGGACTATTTAAGTAGTGTGTTATACATATATATCGAAGTATTTACATCAGAGAGAAGTTACAACAATCTAAATGTAAAAAGATGCAGGCAGCTGCGATTGAAATGACTTCAATATAAAGAAATAACACGATTAGCATTATTCATGATTAGATACTTTTTCTTTATCAGACATCCTCTCTTACATTCACTTTATCTAGTAAGATAATATCAACAGCATGAAGGGAATGTTTGCGCAGGTCATAGTGAATTCACACTTCAGCTTTAATCATTTTCTGTTCCTGCGCCCGAATAAGACCTTTGACTGTGTTGTTGTTGTTATAAACTCTCTGTTCCCTCAACATTGATGGTTTCTGTATGACGAGACTTGATCTGAGCTACAATACTGGAGAGAAATTGTAACAGACGTCAATTAGAGTTTGGTCCATTAACAAGGCAACATGTGTTTTTGCTGTAACTGACGTGAATGTAAACATGTAATTGTATTTCACACTTTTTTTCCAAACAGGTCCATGTGTGAATGCGCTCATACCAATTGCCATCAGCTGTATATGTACAGGATATCAAAGTACCTTCCATTCTGTGGTTTCGAAATCGTCACCAGCTTTGCTGTATAACGGTTATTGTTAAAGAAATTACTGTTAATGATAACCAAATTTTTCAAAATGGTACAAGTTTTCAACAATGAATATTTGAAATTTTTGTTAACGTTGCTCCAATTCTTCAAAATCTGGGCATGATATTGATATCATAATAACTTCTTTCCGATATTCTTTACTAGTATTCTATCTATGAATTTGGAAATAGTATTTTTTCCAAATGCCATGCTGATTTTTAATCGTGGTGGTGATGGCTTAAAATTTGCAACATTCGACTGCTAATTTTGATTCTATTGAGCATAAAACAAAGAATGTCAAAAGAAAGATAGACCAGGCGCGACTTCATTCATTATTATATTGATTCTGTATCCTGATATTATAATTTTCACTACCGAATGAAGGAGATATCTTCACGATAATAACTTTGTGGCCATCGCTTCTCCCGATATTTTCATTGGCAATAAATTCTACTTAGAAATCAAGAATTCATTGGTTTCCATTTTAAGGGCAGACATTTACTAAAATGCTTCTTAAGGTAACCTACGGCACCTGGTTTCATGGTTAAGCTTCAAAATTATAAAAAAAAATTTTTTGCTGATTTACTTAGCAAAATATTTCTACTTTAGAATTGCAATCATGTTTTTTCAAAATAAAAACGATATAATGTTGTAATTTAGTTTAGTTTCATGTCCCTATCGGATATAATGCTGTATTTTATGCATCATTTCAAAAAAACAACACATCTTTGACACAAAAGTTAGAGAGAGTTTTAATTGCTGTCATAGTAAAGTTTCATATCAAAATAAAGCTCCTCCTCTCTAGTTTCAGTTAGTAGGTTTTGTTCCTCATTGATAGGGGTATAGAGAGTACTATATGTAAAACATTCAGCTCAGAATATCACAAAACAGCCCAGCAACAGTGCTCTGATTGGCTAACCAAAAATATACGCTTGCTGATTATGAATAAGTTGTCTATTGAAGTAAATGAAGTAATCACTTCCTACCTAGAGTCAATGGACAATCTGAGAATAGCTAAAAGTGAAAAAGCACAGAAAGCTGCAGCTAAACATCAGCNTTTGCAGAGAAGACATTAATAATGTTGTCACAGAGCATGGTCGTTATGTAGTATACAAGATGCATGGAGGTATGCCAATAAGATTTTTTCTCATCCTGGTACTCAATGAGACTTGTCACAACAGTGAAACTTAGCTTAATGAATTATTGTTGGAAAAGAATAGAAGAGCAGGACATTAACTAAACAAAGTAATGATATGCAGGCTTTCTAAAATTTTGAATACAAATTACTCAAGAAGTATGGTTTTGCATATAAAATGACATTCAAATTTGTAGTTCTCATCCCAAAATTGACTGAAATCAGCGAAAAAATTTAATCAACCAATTATATCACAACTTGTAGTTGATAAAAGATGTATATCAAACCTTACCATGAAACTTTCATTTTGCAAAGATCTAGAGTCTTGAGGGTAGTTGTGAAAGCAATTACAGCATTCGTTGTTAAGGTAACCTACGGCACCTGGTTTCATGGTTAAGCCTCAAAATTATAAAAAAATTTTTTTTGCTGATTTACTTAGCAAAATATGTCTACTTTAGAATTGCAATCATGTTTTTTCAAAATAAAAACGATATAATGTTGTAATTTAGTTTTGTTTCATGTCCCTATCGGATACAATGCTGTATTTTATGCATCATTTCAAAAAAACAACACATCTTTGACACAAAAGTTAGAGAGTTTTAATTTTGCTGCCATAGTAAAGTTTCATATCAAAATAAAGCTCCTCCTCTCTAGTTTCAGTTAGTAGGTTTTGTTCCTCATTGATAGGGGTATAGAGAGTACTATATGTAAAACATTCAGCTCAGAATATCACAAAACAGCCCAGCAACAGTGCTCTGATTGGCTAACCAAAAATATACGCTTGCTGATTGGTCGAGCGCTGTCACGTGTCTCAGTTACTACTGACGCGAACTTTGCACAAAGAAGTATACACATTTGTTTACATTGCGATTTTTATACAACATATCTGCTATTTCAGTTATTTTTGTGTGAATTTTTATTTTATGATGGACTACAGTTCTAAGAAAAGTGACAGGACAAAGCACAAGTTTGGATCTAAAAAACTGAGCAGGAAAAAACAACTAAAAGCAGCACGAAAAGTCGTGCATGTGGCAAGTATTAGTACGTGTAATACTACTACTGCTGTAGCTGGGCCTAGCAAGGATAATTTTGATAGTGATTCGACCAGCAGTGATACCACTATCATCGTAGATCCGGTAGTTACATCCATGGTAGCCAGCAGTGATGTAGACATGCCAGCAACAAAGACATCTAGATCTAAGCGCAAGATCAGTGACATTGATATCGGCAGTGATGTCAACACAGAATCTAGTGAATCATGGGTGATAGCTGGCATGTCAGAGATCAACAAGTTGTTAGTCCCATTGACATGTAGTGTGTGCTCAAGTCAAGGTAACTTACAGTTTGTTGTTGACAATAATAAACGTCAGGGATTTGCAGTATTTCTTAAAATATGCTGCACTGTTTGTGAAACAATTTTCAGTGAAGGCTACACTTCAGGTAGAAGTAATACAGCCACGAAACCAAAGCCATTCACAATAAATGACATGTTAGTTTTGTTTTTTACACAGCTTGGTGTTGGACATACAGGAATGACTATTCTTGGTTCAATTTTAGGATGTGAAGTCATGCATCTAATTTTCAAACAAAGCAAACAAAGATGTATGTATTTTAACAAGAAAAATATATTTTTTAATCTGGATAGGTCACAAAAAGTATTTCAAAAATATCTTTTAGAGTTTATTTTTCGTTGAATGTATTACGTGAATCACTGGAACCCTGATCTGATAGAAATATGAATGTTAAGTTTATTTAATAAGAACAAATAAGCCGTTGGCTGCATTTCAATAAAACAGAATTAGGTTTAATGTCTCTCCTTTAAAATGAAAAACAATCACACATTTTAACATTTCTTAGAAAACCTAAATCATGGAGTAAAAAGCGAACTGTTCCATCACATACGCATAAAAATAAAATCGATTTTAATAAATGCCAAGGCCAATGAAAAGTTTGTAAAGATAGTCATTACAAATCTAACTACCTTATTAGTGCAGAAAACTGATTCACAAATTTAATAGGCACTACGTCTATGTGCATATAAATACTTAAGAACAAATGTAGTAGTAGTATTAACTGTCAAAAGAAAGATAAACAAAAAAATTACAATCATTACACTTAACTTCGGAAAAGCTGAAAACTTCTTGAGTCACAGGAAATATGTAAGGCGTGAATTTTTAAAAATAGTCCAAACGAAATGTTATTAGTTTTTCTTATCCAGAGAAGGCTTACCAAGCATATCAATATTGCTGTTTTGCTGAATAAAATTAGCCAGTTTTGTAATGCTGATAGAGAAATACGGTTTCCATTTAATCATACTTGATAACTGTCCAGCGAACTTAGTCTATCTATGATGCTTCACATTAAAATATTTTCATTAATAGAATGCTGGGAATTTTAAACAAGCATCCACTTGCTGAGGGGTGTTCGTTTTAAAAAGTTCAAAAGTAAGTTGTGGCCCTACTTTCAGCTGATGTGAACAAAAAATGCATGCAAACTCGAATTTCTCACCGCACGATATTGCTTCAAATAATTGTTGTTTTGCTGAAAAACAAAATATTTTAAACTTTTTTATTTATCAAAGTAAGCAATTATCAGATCTAGAATATATATTTCTAATATTTTGGAGATTATAGCGAGAATTCAGCTTTGGAAGTTACCCTGGATGACCTTATGCCCCTAACTCAGTAGTGATTTTACGGTAGTTTTCTTAACTGAGCATTCAGCCATTCATGTATATGGCACCAGTAATCAGTCAAAGTGGAAGAGGGACACGTAGGCAAACCTTAGCGGTTGCTCAATCCGAGTTTACATTATGGACATCTCTGTAACTTGTTCAATTTTTCCAAAGTATGATATTTTGCCAATATTGTGTTGCCAAATTCCATTTGGGAATTTTGAACTCATGCTTATAAGTTAGTCCACAATGGTCTTAACAGCATGTTTACGGTCTATGAAATTCGCAGATACCACTGTATAAAGTTACATTGAGCCTCTAGCGAAATGTCAAAAGAAAAATTTGGAAATGCTTAAGTAAATGTGTAACAACTACGTCAAGATTGTGCATCCTCTTCTGTTGCAGACATTATTCTAATTTTTTAGAATGTTGGATAAATTGTGAAGTTATATGCACCAGAATGGTTCTAGATCAAAGCAAACTCCAAAGCACTTGTGCCCCTCCTAAATATTTACTTCTTGATTTCAGAAAGCCATAAAATCTAAAATGAAATTGTCCGTACTATTTTCAGAATAAGCCGTTTCGTAGAAGGTGTTCTTTTATCTAGATTGGTCTCCGAAAATACCGCAGGTGATAATAATAATAATAATAATAATAATAATAATAATAATAATAATAATAATAATAATAATA
>CABFPE010000072.1:913453-954222 GCA_900660155.1 Hofstenia miamia | reverse complement strand
GATCATCGTCGTATAATGTGTACATATTTACGATTTGAACATTATGCATACTATAAAAAAATAGTTAAATCTAGAAATATAATGCAGATGCTAACCGGAAATATAATATATATATATAATATATATATATATATATATATATATATATATATGCATATATTTGATCATGCTATTGTCAGAAACTAATTTACGCGTGATTTTCTTACTGTTGAATTGAAAATTTGATCCATAACAACTCCGCCAATGCTTGTATTAGGACAATTCGTTTGGGGTATTAGATGTAGAAAAGTGGTTTGAAAGAGAATCTAACAAAGTTTCCATTGATATGGAAATTTATCATCAAATCCAACAAAATCAAATATACTGTCTGTTGCCCATTGATATCAATTGATATCAATTCAAATCAACAAAAATTTCTTGTTGATAGCGACAGTATTGTATTTTCAACGAAATCTTATGCAACTAATGTATATAAGCAAGGCATACTGTTCATTACTAATAACTAATGAGATCAATTGGATTTTATCAATTACCATTTTGAACAAAAAGGAAGTTTGTTGTTTATAGAATTAGGGTTATTGGTGGATTTTTACGATCTTCGTCGATTTTTGGCAAGAGTGATTTATCAGTGAAAGTTTTCAAGAACATTGCGAATATCACGACGCCAATTTTCTAAGACATACATTCGTTTTTCTTTGATTATGAAAAGTTCTCCTTCTATTTTAAGTTGTGTTTTGCTGAATGGCAAAAATCCATAAAGATCGAAATTAGAAGAGTTGAGATAAGCGATAAGTGCAGACTATGTAAGAAAGTCTTGGAGACAGTAGATCATCAGACACCATAGGATAAGAAGTTGGTGCAGACCGCGTATACTTTCAGGTATTACAAGGTGGGACGAATTGTTTACAAGATCTTAAGTAGGCGCATGGGTTAAAAGCAGGAAAAAATGGTATGAGCATAAGCTACAGAGCGTCATAGAGAAAATGGTTAAGATACTGTCGGATTTCACATGCACACGAGCAACTTGATAGAAGCACTGGAAAAGAAAATAGTAGGGATAGTGATAGACGTAACAGTATCAAGGGACAGGAATGTAGAAAGCAGGAAGAAATATATGATGGACAACTGCAGGGGATTGACAGAAGAAATAAAAAGATTGTGAAATCTAAAAAATGTTGAAGTAGTCCCGGTTGTAGTAGGAGCACTAGGGCAGTGAGTAAGAAGCACACGAGATTCTTGGAGGAGTTGGGATCATCAAAGTGGGGCGGGGCGGTAGTACAGAAAGCAGCACTGTTAAGAGCAGCTAGAGTACTGAAGAATACTCTTAGGGTTCCTAAGAACTCGTGATTTCCCTGAACTGAGAATGATACCAGCCTTAACAGCAGTGATTAAACTTTTGTTCAATTATTCGCTGACATTATTTCGTTAATACATTTTATATGTACGGATGTGTTAGTAGTTTTCTTTATTTTCAAATATGCTAATTTAACACAAAGAATTGGTAATTTTGTAAGTTTATGCAGAAAATATAGTTCATCATAAAAATAATTAATATTCTTCACAAGTTATTTTAAGAAATTATTATCAGAGTTGGATGCACTCACAGCCTCAACAAATCTGAGATAAAGTACTACGATTTTTCTATAATTTTCTTAAGGGACATTATTATCATAAATCTAGCAAATACTTTAACCAATAAATATTACAACATTATTTTTTCACTAACCCTTTTAATGTCTTATCAAATTTTATATATATATATATATATATATATATATATTAGGGACATTCCAAAATCTTGTTTTTTGAACTTTAGTGTGGGATGGTGGACAAATGGTATAGAAACAATTTTAATAATACTATTTCTTATGATTTATTAAGTACGTCATGCCCTTTCTTCATTTAAATTTTACATAAGAAGGTTAAGTACGCAGTATAATACGCGTCTGTTATTGTTACGGCAAATATAGAATTGAATTACTAAGTTGCTTTAATATTCATATTTGCTAGCTATACAGGGAGGACGGCTATCCCCACTTCCCTCCCACCCTCTATATTATCCCCATTTTCAAAAACGGTTTAAGCTTTATGTTAATATTTAAATATAAATAAGTTTTTAGTGGTTTTCATAAGATGAAACCCATATATATATATATATATATATATATATATGCAAAACATTAGTAATTACAATTAATACCATAAATTATTAAATTTCTGCATTAAGAAATTAATAATCCTGCTTTGAATTTTCATTTAGCGAATTTGAATGTTCATTTGGCGAATTTGAATTTTCTGAATTGAAGTCGCACATATATTCTCATGAAAAACAAACCATTTTAACAGATTCTAGATTCATAAATATATTCAAGGGTAATAACATATTTTCCCATACTTCAGCTGTTCAATGCATGTTATTAGTTTTAATTATTTATGCATGCAATCGCAAAGTTAAAAATCTGCAAAACTTAAACAATCAATTTTATTGCTGATATTGATTTCAACTGCATCACAAAATAGAAGCGTAACCAGGATTCTCCTGTGGAGTGGATGGTCTCGCACGGCATTTGCAAAGTTATTACTCATTTCTATATTCTTAAAATACTTTGGAAATGATTGAAGTTAAAACCTTGCACACTACAATGGAATTAGGAGTGAAACTTTTTAAACTTCATTAAATATTATTATGAGAATATCTTTGCGGGGAACAGAATACTAAAAATATTTTATTTCTGTGTTTTGAATTTAATTTTATAATTTTTAATAGCAGCTCTGTATTCCGTAGTTCAACAACCACTAATAACCATATTGATTACTCGGTCTAGTTATTCGAATAACTTAGTGATTTTTCACATCATTGGGGGCTGGAATCTAGTAATTTATTTTTCAAATCTAAATGTAGAATAGGATAGGCATAGAGGTTGTGATCGAAGTTTGTATCGTCAAATGAATTTCAAAAAGGTCTAGGGCACTATATTTAAATTGTTGCCTGTTAATATATTTAGTATCTAGGAAGTAATAATTATCGATGTATATTGTAGTCAAAATTATGATCCGAAAACTAATTAATAAATCAATAAATTTATTAACCATGCTAACTAGACTTGTCAACGAGCCGAGCCGAGCCGAGCTTGAGCAAAGTATTGGATATACAACGAGCCCAAAACGAGCCATTTTTAAGCAAACCAAATTTTTAGTGCAGATTTTTCCTATTTTTTCAATCAATATTCCTTTCTTTTAATCTTATTTTAGAAATGTTTATTAAATAATAGGAAGAGCAATGGAAAAAATTCTGAGAGCACAATATTTTTAAAAAAGTATCGACCTGAAACGAGCCTCATTTAAAGATTTTATGTGGCGAGCCTAGCCGAAACGAACTTACTCAAAATTTCAACGAGCCGGGCCGAGGTTAGAAATTACGGCTCGTGGACAATTCTGATGCTAACTAATTTTTTGAAGTTTTTCATTCAAAACTTTGTGACTCCTTCATTAAAATCTCATCCCACAATACTATTTATAGAGGCCATTAGAAATTATTTCCTCAATATTCGTGGTATGAAAACAATAAAAAAATTATTGCCAAAGGCATCCCATAGTCATTAAAAAAATGCACTCAGAAGATTAAAAAATATTGACATGCAAAGTTTGTAGAAATGCCATTACAATCACAACAGTCGCATCAGAATCTAGTAATATTGATTTTTGTTAGGTTGTAGGTTAATTCAAAAAATACAATTAAGTACAAACAAGGTGAAAATTTATTTCAATCTGCTAAGAAAAATAAATGCATTGCTATGAATTTAGTTTAGAAATGTATATATTGTAAAATAATCAAAACCATACTTTTCTTGATACACTCCAATTGATTTAGTTCTCATTTCTATCAGGAGATAATTCGTCATTATACCTCATCGCGCTGTGGTTTTACGTTCTACGTAATTAGCGATAAAATTTCGAGAAATTCGACAGATTTTGGAGTCATTTCTCCTGAATTTCAAATAATTATTAGTATTACAAATATTTGATTTTACTAAAATTATGGTGCATTGTTTATAATATTGAGAGTTAAGAAAAATATTAGAGCTTTTAAACTTCTCTATCAAAAAATATAAGCCGAATGCAATTAATGATAATAGCGAATGGCATAGTTCTTATAGAACTAATGTCGTAAAAACGGTATTGAATTTATGCAAATATTAATGCAAAATGGACGGCAAGGGACACAAAGAATATAACAAAAATAAATTCACAAAAAGAATTTACAAATTATTACTATTAAAGTTTCAAAGTATGATAAATGAAAATAACTGCTAACATGATGTTGTGTGGCAATTTTGAGAGAAATGTTGTCTGTTAATGCATCCAATATATATGTTGCTCTAGAATTAACATGTGTTTGAATAGCTATCTAGAATGGTATATTTTCGACAATGATTAAAATTTAATGATGGAGGTGACTGCTTAAAATGCTATTTATTTTAAAGGATTACTGTAATTGGTGTGCAAAACCGGTCCCTGCATACGGATTCGTATCTGGTCCCGCAGGGACTGGGACCAGATATCGGGACCAAAATTACTACTCCGGGACCGGTACCAAATACTCTACGATATCAAGGATTCTCACCCGAGTATATTTTGCATTACGCATTCCATTTACTTAAAAATAATACTCTTAATATTAATTTCACTAGTTACTTTGTGTTAAGCTTCCGCCACATATTTTAGTTTGCTATATTTAGTTACGCTGGATATTTTCGTTATCAATTTAAAAAATTCAAAATGTGTATATGCTAGCAAAATTAATAATGCTAATGACTACCGGGACCAAAATTAACTTTTCCTGATCAAAAAAAAATATTTCGGGTTCAGAATCAAATATTACTGGTTCCGCACACCTCTATGAGATATATAGTTCGAAAGTTCGCACTTTACGAATTTTATTCAAGGCTTTAATAATTAATTAATCAACTCTAACAGTTCGTAATGTTTGAAATTAAGATAAAAAACAAAAACATATTTTTTAACAAAAATACAAATACAAAACCGAAAACTAATCAGATTCACCGTGTTCTTGGTAAAGAGCCCACTCCTGGTATTCTACGTTAGCTTCTGTAGAAGCTAGTCCTTGGTATTTAGCTTGTAGTGCAAAATTTGTTGGATAGATACAAGCTTTTTAGCCTGAACTGGTGCCAAAATTTAGTTTCTTTAATTATTGAATATCGAAATTTGCTTAAAAATTAGAAATTTTTCTATTGGCGTACAGGGGGATATTGGACTTCTTTTCCACATCAAAGGGGGACACGTCCCCAATGTCAAAATTTGTTGGATAGATACAAGCTTTTTAGCCAGAACTGGTGCCAAAATTTAGTTTCTTTAATTATTGAATATCGATATTTGTTTAAAAATTAGAAATTTTTCTATTGGCGTACAGGGGGACATTGGACTTCTTTTCCACATCAAAGGGGGACACGTCCCCCTGCACTATCCTCAATCACCACCCCTGCAAGGACAAAGGACATCTAACATCTCAATACTATTTTCACTCGTTTGTAGGGCTCAGGACCCTTGAAAGGGTACATGAAAGACAGTTCTGAATACACGTTATTGGGCTACATCAATATACTCCGTGAAAGCGCTGGTTACACTTCCTTATTTTGCGTAAAAACAGACGCTCCTAAGTTACAAGGTAACCAAGCACTGTTTGTCACTAAAAAATCAATGGTCATTTCATTGCATTGTTTAATGTTGACTTAGTTGTGGTTTTCTCTTGCCCAGATTAACAGTGATTGACCTCGGCTTGGCTTTCAGAAATAATAGATATCGCATACGTTATAAAGTGGTATCATCAATGTCTTTTAGCAGTAAACATTTTCTTGATATAGCAGTGAGCTTATTTGTGCAAATCAAGAATAACATATCGTATAGGAGGCAAGCTTGAGGAAAACCCGATCCAACAATCTGTGAAAAAAATGTGATCATTCAAATAAATGAATCTATCGACAAATTAGGTATTCATTCTCTACAATTTTTGAAAAATGTGAGCAAACCATGCATTGAAATGTTTAAAAATTGCATTCAGCACTACTGGAGCCATTTTGCTCAATCTTAGTAAAGCATGTAATTCAATGAGCTTTAATGTACTAAAAGCAAAATTTGATGAATGTGAGCGCATAAGCAAAATGGAGCTACTGAAAGAGTTTATATATGCGATTAATATTTAAAAACGTAGCTGTATACCAATGGACAGTTACTTGTATTATTAGAAAGCCGTTTTCATTTGTTTGAATCCACAAAGATTTTAACAAAAGATGTTGAATTACTGAGGAGCATTTTGAAAAAATCCAATTAAATCACAAAACCAAACGAGCCTCTAAACTTTCTGAAAGTTTAACAATATGACATCGGTGAGGTATCTTGTTTTGGTTAAAACAAATATGAATATTTATGTGAAATTATTAAATTATATTTTTTTTTTTTAGAAAATTTGTAAGCTTTATTGGGTTCAAGTTAGCTATAGTTTGCATATCAACTTATTTGCAACCACATTTTTGTCTACAAACAAAACAGGAGAGGGTAAGGATTTCACTGAATTTTACTAAAGAGGCGGAGCATGCAGTGGCTCGATTAGTCCGCTCCCCTTGCATTTTAAATGTGATACATTTACGACAAAATTTCTAATAAATTAAGAAAATAGCAGTAAATACAAAATATTTAGATATAAATTATAGCAAATTTTTTCCACCAATAGTTTTAAGATTTGAATTAAATGTATCTATGTAAATGACGTTATATTTGAAACAAAAATTTGTCAATGCTAATAGGAAGTGATTTTTTTCAAGCTACCATTGATATGATGACTATGATGCTATGCTCTTCTTTCCAAATTTGGTCAGCAACTTTTTCAGGTATTTTGAAATTTAGTCAGACATGAAGCAATAACAAAGAAAAATGAGTCTACCTAACGAAGTTACAAATTGAAAGTTAGCCTACTAATTGGAAAGGAGGATTTTAACTATTTTCAGGGGGAAATATTTTTTACAAGCATAAATTTGTGTAGTGAAGGATTTCTCTTTCCAAAAAAACGAAAAGTTTCTATAAATGATTAATAAGTGAGTATAATGAAGTGCAGTGTTAACAAACTCTTCAATTACTACGTTGAAAGTAACGTTGACCTTGGAAATAGCATGCAAAACACGATAAATTAATAACAGCCTTTCACTCAAATAATATATGACAATCGATTAAAGTATAATGTTCAATTATAGTAATGCAAATTTATACTTTTTATAAAATTAATCCAAATAATAATTCAAGCAAATGCTACGGTTTTCATTTAAATAGATAGTTTTATTAATTTTGTGTACTGCATCAAATGCAAGGGAGAATGAAGCATGCATAACATTGCATTGACAAGCGCAAGCGTAAGCTGCATAAGTGGTGCAGAAATTATAAATAAAGGCTGCGATATGGTTTAGTCCGATTAGAATTTGGGCCGAATCTACTACTGCTAGTGCTACCTGAGTTTATGACTGATCCAAAATTAATGTAAATAGAAAAATTGAGTCTTCGTTCATCTATAAAATTTGCTGTCAACAACTGGGCTTGAATTTTGAAAAAACTAAATAATGTTCGAGCATTTGTTATAGTAACTACGAGTATTTGAGGATACATATGCAACAGTTGGGGTTCCCAAAGGTACGAAAACTAGTTTCAATATAACAGGCATGTAGCATTGCTAAAACTAGCGTAACCGATCAGACCTATAATGAATTTAACAATAATATTATCTATTTCAAATTCCTTTAAATATACAACCACTTGTAGGGATAGTTAATCCCATGATTCATATTTATTGAAAAATGTGATTAATTGAAAAAATTCAATATTTTGTCGATATCAATATGGAAAATTCAAATTTGCAATTGATGAATAAAGTTTTAAGTGCCTTTTTTCTGTGAAACACTCTGTTGGCAAAATTCTAGAAATTTTTGCGAACAATGAAAATCAATTCTGAAAACCTTGTTGTGTTTTAGGAAATACAAGTTTTAAAATTAAGTCATCATCATCATTCAACCTTGCATATATGCCTTTAAAATTAAGTCGTCTTCATCATTCAACCCTGCATATATGCCTTTAAAATTAAGTCATCTTCATCATTCAACCTTGCATATATGCCTTTAAAATTAAGTCGTCTTCATCATTCAACCCTGCATATATGCCTTTAAAATTAAGTCATCTTCATCATTCAACCTTGCATATATGCCTTTAAAATTAAGTCGTCTTCATCATTCAACCCTGCATATATGCCTTTAAAATTAAGTCATCTTCATCATTCAACCTTGCATATATGCCTTTAAAATTAAGTCGTCTTCATCATTCAACCCTGCATATATGCCTTTAAAATTAAGTCATCTTCATCATTCAACCTTGCATATATGCCTTTAAAATTAAGTCGTCTTCATCATTCAACCCTGCATATATGCCTTTAAAATTAAGTCATCTTCATCATTCAACCTTGCATATATGCCTTTAAAATTAAGTCGTCTTCATCATTCAACCCTGCATATATGCCTTTAAAATTAAGTCATCTTCATCATTCAACCTTGCATATATGCCTTTAAAATTAAGTCGTCTTCATCATTCAACCCTGCATATATGCCTTTAAAATTAAGTCATCTTCATCATTCAACCTTGCATATATGCCTTTAAAATTAAGTCGTCTTCATCATTCAACCCTGCATATATGCCTTTAAAATTAAGTCATCTTCATCATTCAACCTTGCATATATGCCTTTAAAATTAAGTCGTCTTCATCATTCAACCCTGCATATATGCCTTTAAAATTAAGTCATCATCATCAGTCAACCTTGCATATATATGCCTTCGCCAGTTGAACCGTTTTTACCACACTGTTCAGCTAAATGTTTTAGCTTTATAGTAATTGCAATCGAAATCTGTAGTACGATTTTTGATAAAATCATATCTGAGTGGCCAGCTATTATTTGATAAATACTTTAGTCTTACCTCGATAGAGGTGCTGAGGAAGTATACCTTGATGAATTCTGCTATATACATATATATCAAACTTGGAAAAAAATATTTAACCTTGATATTTTTCTACTTTTCCTAAGATATAGCTAGCACGACAAATGTCTAAAAATAGAAATCATACATTCATTATGTTTCTAGTTAAACATGTATATTTCTAAAAATGACAGTATTTTTATTTACTTTCTCAATGTGTTCAGTTTATCATGGACCACCACCTTGCTAGAAACTAGCGTTGTTGTGTTCTTGTTCTTGGAACACATTTTTCAAATATTTTGGCATTGCAGTCAATTTGCTTAGGTAAGCGCCTATTGACTTGAGACTACCAGAATATCTATTTTTTGTTATCATAGTATTCAGTCATATGTAATCTATATTCCTGCTAAATTGCACTGTTTGCTGATGAGTAGGATTGATTTTATTAGGGGTGGTTTTGAAGCACCCCTCGGTTTGAAAAATGAAAAAAATGTCCAGCCGAAATAGAGTTAACTCATTTGTTTCTGTTGATTTTTTATTCTCAAGCCCTCATGTAAGTGGGACACTCGAACTAGTTCTTCCAAAATCATTTTACTTCATGCAGCAATATTCGAAAAAGCATTGGCCAAAGTTAGTTAAATAATGCTCATACAAAAATTTATTCAAATTGCACTATCCCAGTGCTTCCTCATTTTAAAATCATGTATTGCACCAATAAATGTATCGACCTAGAAATTCACATAAACTTTCCCTAATGTATTCTAAAGAGATTTAACATCTAGTTCATTGGCAGTTATTAGTGAATAATTAATCCATGCACAAAGCAATAAGATTTTGTAGTTGCACTTTATTTGGACATCACGAGATTCATCAACAACAAAAATGAAAACGCTACTCTTAGTAGATCACTAATCATGTTTTTATCGAATAGTTGAGGCCATAACATTAAATTCGTTCTTTTCTGTATATAATTTGCATTGTGCACTAAATATAAACTGACATTTCGAACAGGACAATGATCTGAAAGAAACTCGCAAAATTTCTATTATTAGGGCCCACGGCAAAATAAGATGAAATTACTCTACTTAGCCCGATATAGAAACGCCACTGCCTTATCTACGCATATAGTATATGCGTTTATAATCAGATGCAGTTTAGAGCTTACATTTTAGAATCAGTGTATGGCGGTTTTATCCACGTCACCCCATGAATTTTCTAAAATATTGTTTTGACACGATACAAATTTCATATTTATTCATTCGCACAGTTGGTTAGAAGTTTCAACCTCTAAGTTTAACGCATTTCTTCTGTAACAAATGTAATGATCAAAGCAAGTAAGAGATGTAGCATGGCCGTGATTTCAAGGCCGGGCCCTTTAAGCCATTACCAAAGCCCAAGCGGGTCCATTGCAATTAGTAAAATTCAGGTTCAAGCCAGGCCCAGACACGTCATATTCAAAACCATTACAAGATTTTTTGTAAATAATTGAAATTGATTGGTGGTTGCTATTACTAAGACAATTTGTGAGATAATTGCAATTCTTGTAGCCGTGGATTTACTCTTTGATGTATAATAAGCCAATTGAATATATTAGTTGGTATAATATTGTAATGTAAAAGAAAGAAGGCATATTTATTTAAAAAATTTTGAGCAATTATAAACCCGTTGCGCAGAAATTTTATAGCCAGATCTTGGCCCATTTTATTCTTAGTTTTTCAACCTAAGCCCGGCCTGGTTTTAATTCTGATGCAAGTACAATTTCTATCCTGTTCTCATGAAATGAACTAATCATCGATCTTTTCATTGCTAGGAATATTCTCCCAGATGAATCCAGAGGTGGCCAGTGACAGAAAATTCTGGCCCATGATTCTTTAATTTTTTGATTTCCTAGACCCGGGTAGGTTAAGAAGCTAATGATTAGTTGATCAATTAGTTCTTACAGTAAAACCGAATTGCAAAAAGACAGGTTGCAGAGAAATTCACTTTTGTTTGCAAAAATAACTATGTGTTACCTAATGAGGCATCTGGTTGCAGAGCATTTGAAAACCAAAAAATTATTGTATACAACCTGCAAATGACGTTTTTTGAATCTCGATTTCAAACTAAAAATTGTTTGCACGGTTTATTTCCTTGGAAAGTTTTGCAATTTATTTCATTTGAGGCCCAAAGTAAATGCAATTTTCAAAATAAAAACGTCCTCTTCAGTGGCTTCAATAAGGAAATTGGCAAAATCTATCAGTGCACTCACATGAAGGCAATTTAGTTTTCTACCAGAGAAATGTAATTCTGATCACGTTATATACCATTATGACGATATCGAACAGCAACCTATCTTTAATAATAGTAAGATTATTATTCATAATAGTTTTAAGAAAAACAGCTTTATTACTGAAAGTAGTTATTCAATCCCTAAAAACAGTAGAATATCATGAAGAAATTATAACAAACGTTCACTGTTGAGGTCTCTAACAGGCTGGCTCCGGTAGAACAAGTCCTGGACTGTACTGGATATCCCATCTTGTTGCACGTCTTCAGCAGCTTCCACGATCCAATCTTTGAGGGTCTCGTGATTCTGTGGTCTTCCCCGGCTGTAGATTTGAGTTTCAACAAGCCCCAAACGTAGTAATCAAGCAGAGTGAGATCAGGAGACCTCGAAGGCGACAAGTTCGGAAAGCCCCGACCAATGACATTGTCACCAAAAGTTTTCTTCAATATTTCAGTTACAATTCTTGTGCGGTTGTGCACCATCATGTTGTAGCTGGCGAAGCCGTCGCAAATGGGGGATCATGTGTGATTCGAGCATGAATTTATACGATTAACTTGTAACTGTCGCAGGGAAGAAAGGTTTCAACTTGAATTCTCTCATAAAGGCCAACCACACAGTCACATGTGACAAGTGAAGAGGATACCGGTGCAGAGGAGGTCTTTCGGTTCCCCATATGTTAGCATTGTACTTGTTCACAGACCTGTCCTGGAGAAGTCACTTCACAAAGTTTTCTCAATATGATCATTGTTAATGATGAAATCCGAAAACTGAAGTCGTTTATATTTATAATCCTGTGTAATGGTTTGTCTTGACCATAACTTGTAGAGGGATAGTCTGAAGTGATGATTCAATATCTTATTGACACTGGCGCGAGGAATGCATGTGGCTCTTAAGATGGAGCTTGCAGAGGTGAATCCCAATGATGGTTGTCTTTTTGTTCATTCAGTTCATCCATCTCTATGGTACTTCGATTAAGAAGAAGGGAGGGCCTTCCGGTTCGTGGCTTGTTAGAAACCGATCCAGTGAATTGGAATTGCTGAATCAACTTCACGATCGCTGAGGCTGTGAACGGATATTTGTGTAATCCATGGATAGTCTTGAATGCCATCAGTGTGGAAATTGTACTTCTCATATTTTCATAATAAAGTTGTACAGATTTTTTAAGGCAAACTTGGACACTGATGATATTCAGCAAGATCAAATGATAAGAAGTTGGTGCAGACCGCGTATACTTTCAGGTATTACAAGGTGGGACGAATTGTTTACAAGATCTTAAGTAGGCGCATGGGTTAAAAGCAGGAAAAAATGGTATGAGCATAAGCTACAGAGCGTCATAGAGAAAATGGTTAAGATACTGTCGGATTTCACATGCACACGAGCAACGAGATAGAAGCACTGGAAAAGAAAATAGTAGGGTTATTGATAGACGTAATAGTATCATATTTACAGGAATGCAGAAAGGAAGAATAGATATATGATGGACAACTGCAGGGGATTGACAGAAGAAATAAAAAGATTGTGAAATCTAAAAAATGTTGAAGTAGTCCCGGTTGTAGTAGGAGAACTAGGGCATTGAAATAAGAAGTAAAAAGATTAAATGAAATCTTGTCAGCGTTGAAGTTGTCACGGTTGTAGTAGGGTAACTAGCTAATTTATGAATTATCTTATTATATTATTGAATTAGTTATTATTATTTCTGAGGATCCTGACATATTTATTGCAAAAATTCTCACGTTCACCTCCAACAATTAGCATTCCTTAACCCTTTCTGGCCAAAATTGTATGTTAGTTGATTTTTTTTTAATCTGACCATTTTATTAGATAAATATACCTCAAAAAACATGTCGATCATTGAAAACATAATTATACACTTATTTTAGTGGGAAAATCGCTATGTTCATTGTGATTAACCCTGACCAGCCTCTCATTTTTATGAATGTTTATCAGAGTTGGATGCACTCACGGAATGATCAAATCTGCCATAGAGTATTTTGATTTCATTATAATTATATTAAGGGATATCACAATGCTAAATGTAGCAAATAATTTAGAAATTGAATATTATTAAACTATTTATAAATTAAAACTTAAACTGTAAGATAAAGTTTTTTTGATATATATCTTTAAATTTGTATTAGGTTCATTCGGTATTTTTGTTTTGTTAATTATAATGAACGATCGTCCACAAAAGATATAGAAACAGTTCTACCAATTCAAACTACTGCCATTCAATAAGTAAATCATGGATTTGCATCATTTAAATTTTTCATAAGAATCTTTATTATGCTGTATAAGACCCATCTGTGATTTTTACGGCAAGCCCAGTATTGATTTATAAAGTTGCTTTAATATTCATATTTGCTAGCTATCGAGATATGACATCTATCCCCACTTCCCTCCCACCCTCTATATTATCCCCATTTTCAAAAACGGTTTACGCTTTATGTTAATATTTAAATATAAATAAGTTTTTAGTGGTTTTCATAAGATGAAACCCATATTATATATATATATATATATATATATATATAAAACATTAGTAATTACAATTAATACCCTAAATTATTAAATTTCTGCATTAAGAAATTAATAATCCTGCTTTGAATTTTCATTTAGCGAATTTGAATGTTCATTTGGCGAATTTGAATTTTCTGAATTGAAGTCGCACATATATTCTCATGAAAAACAAACCATTTTAACAGATTCTAGATTCATAAATATATTCAAGGGTAATAACATATTTTCCCATACTTCAGCTGTTCAATGCATGTTATTAGTTTTAATTATTTATGCATGCAATCGCAAAGTTAAAAATCTGCAAAACTTAAACAATCAATTTTATTGCTGATATTGATTTCAACTGCATCACAAAATAGAAGCGTAACCAGGATTCTCCTGTGGAGTGGATGGTCTCGCACGGCATTTGCAAAGTTATTACTCATTTCTATATTCTTAAAATACTTTGGAAATGATTGAAGTTAAAACCTTGCACACTACAATGGAATTAGGAGTGAAACTTTTTAAACTTCATTAAATATTATTATGAGAATATCTTTGCGGGGAACAGAATACTAAAAATATTTTATTTCTGTGTTTTGAATTTAATTTTATAATTTTTAATAGCAGCTCTGTATTCCGTAGTTCAACAACCACTAATAACCATATTGATTACTCGGTCTAGTTATTCGAATAACTTAGTGATTTTTCACATCATTGGGGGCTGGAATCTAGTAATTTATTTTTCAAATCTAAATGTAGAATAGGATAGGCATAGAGGTTGTGATCGAAGTTTGTATCGTCAAATGAATTTCAAAAAGGTCTAGGGCACTATATTTAAATTGTTGCCTGTTAATATATTTAGTATCTAGGAAGTAATAATTATCGATGTATATTGTAGTCAAAATTATGATCCGAAAACTAATTAATAAATCAATAAATTTATTAACCATGCTAACTAGACTTGTCAACGAGCCGAGCCGAGCCGAGCTTGAGCAAAGTATTGGATATACAACGAGCCCAAAACGAGCCATTTTTAAGCAAACCAAATTTTTAGTGCAGATTTTTCCTATTTTTTCAATCAATATTCCTTTCTTTTAATCTTATTTTAGAAATGTTTATTAAATAATAGGAAGAGCAATGGAAAAAATTCTGAGAGCACAATATTTTTAAAAAAGTATCAACCTGAAACGAGCCTCATTTAAAGATTTTATGTGGCGAGCCTAGCCGAAACGAACTTACTCAAAATTTCAACGAGCCGGGCCGAGGTTAGAAATTACGGCTCGTGGACAATTCTGATGCTAACTAATTTTTTGAAGTTTTTCATTCAAAACTTTGTGACTCCTTCATTAAAATCTCATCCCACAATACTATTTATAGAGGCCATTAGAAATTATTTCCTCAATATTCGTGGTATGAAAACAATAAAAAAATTATTGCCAAAGGCATCCCATAGTCATTAAAAAAATGCACTCAGAAGATTAAAAAATATTGACATGCAAAGTTTGTAGAAATGCCATTACAATCACAACAGTCGCATCAGAATCTAGTAATATTGATTTTTGTTAGGTTGTAGGTTAATTCAAAAAATACAATTAAGTACAAACAAGGTGAAAATTTATTTCAATCTGCTAAGAAAAATAAATGCATTGCTATGAATTTAGTTTAGAAATGTATATATTGTAAAATAATCAAAACCATACTTTTCTTGATACACTCCAATTGATTTAGTTCTCATTTCTATCAGGAGATAATTCGTCATTATACCTCATCGCGCTGTGGTTTTACGTTCTACGTAATTAGCGATAAAATTTCGAGAAATTCGACAGATTTTGGAGTCATTTCTCCTGAATTTCAAATAATTATTAGTATTACAAATATTTACTAAAATTATGGTGCATTGTTTATAATATTGAGAGTTAAGAAAAATATTAGAGCTTTTAAACTTCTCTATCAAAAAATATAAGCCGAATGCAATTAATGATAATAGCGAATGGCATAGTTCTTATAGAACTAATGTCGTAAAAACGGTATTGAATTTATGCAAATATTAATGCAAAATGGACGGCAAGGGACACAAAGAATATAACAAAAATAAATTCACAAAAAGAATTTACAAATTATTACTATTAAAGTTTCAAAGTATGATAAATGAAAATAACTGCTAACATGATGTTGTGTGGCAATTTTGAGAGAAATGTTGTCTGTTAATGCATCCAATATATATGTTGCTCTAGAATTAACATGTGTTTGAATAGCTATCTAGAATGGTATATTTTCGACAATGATTAAAATTTAATGATGGAGGTGACTGCTTAAAATGCTATTTATTTTAAAGGATTACTGTAATTGGTGTGCAAAACCGGTCCCTGCATACGGATTCGTATCTGGTCCCGCAGGGACTGGGACCAGATATCGGGACCAAAATTACTACTCCGGGACCGGTACCAAATACTCTACGATATCAAGGATTCTCACCCGAGTATATTTTGCATTACGCATTCCATTTACTTAAAAATAATACTCTTAATATTAATTTCACTAGTTACTTTGTGTTAAGCTTCCGCCACATATTTTAGTTTGCTATATTTAGTTACGCTGGATATTTTCGTTATCAATTTAAAAAATTCAAAATGTGTATATGCTAGCAAAATTAATAATGCTAATGACTACCGGGACCAAAATTAACTTTTCCTGATCAAAAAAAAATATTTCGGGTTCAGAATCAAATATTACTGGTTCCGCACACCTCTATGAGATATATAGTTCGAAAGTTCGCACTTTACGAATTTTATTCAAGGCTTTAATAATTAATTAATCAACTCTAACAGTTCGTAATGTTTGAAATTAAGATAAAAAACAAAAACATATTTTTTAACAAAAATACAAATACAAAACCGAAAACTAATCAGATTCACCGTGTTCTTGGTAAAGAGCCCACTCCTGGTATTCTACGTTAGCTTCTGTAGAAGCTAGTCCTTGGTATTTAGCTTGTAGTGCAAAATTTGTTGGATAGATACAAGCTTTTTAGCCTGAACTGGTGCCAAAATTTAGTTTCTTTAATTATTGAATATCGAAATTTGCTTAAAAATTAGAAATTTTTCTATTGGCGTACAGGGGGATATTGGACTTCTTTTCCACATCAAAGGGGGACACGTCCCCAATGTCAAAATTTGTTGGATAGATACAAGCTTTTTAGCCAGAACTGGTGCCAAAATTTAGTTTCTTTAATTATTGAATATCGATATTTGTTTAAAAATTAGAAATTTTTCTATTGGCGTACAGGGGGACATTGGACTTCTTTTCCACATCAAAGGGGGACACGTCCCCCTGCACTATCCTCAATCACCACCCCTGCAAGGACAAAGGACATCTAACATCTCAATACTATTTTCACTCGTTTGTAGGGCTCAGGACCCTTGAAAGGGTACATGAAAGACAGTTCTGAATACACGTTATTGGGCTACATCAATATACTCCGTGAAAGCGCTGGTTACACTTCCTTATTTTGCGTAAAAACAGACGCTCCTAAGTTACAAGGTAACCAAGCACTGTTTGTCACTAAAAAATCAATGGTCATTTCATTGCATTGTTTAATGTTGACTTAGTTGTGGTTTTCTCTTGCCCAGATTAACAGTGATTGACCTCGGCTTGGCTTTCAGAAATAATAGATATCGCATACGTTATAAAGTGGTATCATCAATGTCTTTTAGCAGTAAACATTTTCTTGATATAGCAGTGAGCTTATTTGTGCAAATCAAGAATAACATATCGTATAGGAGGCAAGCTTGAGGAAAACCCGATCCAACAATCTGTGAAAAAAATGTGATCATTCAAATAAATGAATCTATCGACAAATTAGGTATTCATTCTCTACAATTTTTGAAAAATGTGAGCAAACCATGCATTGAAATGTTTAAAAATTGCATTCAGCACTACTGGAGCCATTTTGCTCAATCTTAGTAAAGCATGTAATTCAATGAGCTTTAATGTACTAAAAGCAAAATTTGATGAATGTGAGCGCATAAGCAAAATGGAGCTACTGAAAGAGTTTATATATGCGATTAATATTTAAAAACGTAGCTGTATACCAATGGACAGTTACTTGTATTATTAGAAAGCCGTTTTCATTTGTTTGAATCCACAAAGATTTTAACAAAAGATGTTGAATTACTGAGGAGCATTTTGAAAAAATCCAATTAAATCACAAAACCAAACGAGCCTCTAAACTTTCTGAAAGTTTAACAATATGACATCGGTGAGGTATCTTGTTTTGGTTAAAACAAATATGAATATTTATGTGAAATTATTAAATTATATTTTTTTTTTTTAGAAAATTTGTAAGCTTTATTGGGTTCAAGTTAGCTATAGTTTGCATATCAACTTATTTGCAACCACATTTTTGTCTACAAACAAAACAGGAGAGGGTAAGGATTTCACTGAATTTTACTAAAGAGGCGGAGCATGCAGTGGCTCGATTAGTCCGCTCCCCTTGCATTTTAAATGTGATACATTTACGACAAAATTTCTAATAAATTAAGAAAATAGCAGTAAATACAAAATATTTAGATATAAATTATAGCAAATTTTTTCCACCAATAGTTTTAAGATTTGAATTAAATGTATCTATGTAAATGACGTTATATTTGAAACAAAAATTTGTCAATGCTAATAGGAAGTGATTTTTTTCAAGCTACCATTGATATGATGACTATGATGCTATGCTCTTCTTTCCAAATTTGGTCAGCAACTTTTTCAGGTATTTTGAAATTTAGTCAGACATGAAGCAATAACAAAGAAAAATGAGTCTACCTAACGAAGTTACAAATTGAAAGTTAGCCTACTAATTGGAAAGGAGGATTTTAACTATTTTCAGGGGGAAATATTTTTTACAAGCATAAATTTGTGTAGTGAAGGATTTCTCTTTCCAAAAAAACGAAAAGTTTCTATAAATGATTAATAAGTGAGTATAATGAAGTGCAGTGTTAACAAACTCTTCAATTACTACGTTGAAAGTAACGTTGACCTTGGAAATAGCATGCAAAACACGATAAATTAATAACAGCCTTTCACTCAAATAATATATGACAATCGATTAAAGTATAATGTTCAATTATAGTAATGCAAATTTATACTTTTTATAAAATTAATCCAAATAATAATTCAAGCAAATGCTACGGTTTTCATTTAAATAGATAGTTTTATTAATTTTGTGTACTGCATCAAATGCAAGGGAGAATGAAGCATGCATAACATTGCATTGACAAGCGCAAGCGTAAGCTGCATAAGTGGTGCAGAAATTATAAATAAAGGCTGCGATATGGTTTAGTCCGATTAGAATTTGGGCCGAATCTACTACTGCTAGTGCTACCTGAGTTTATGACTGATCCAAAATTAATGTAAATAGAAAAATTGAGTCTTCGTTCATCTATAAAATTTGCTGTCAACAACTGGGCTTGAATTTTGAAAAAACTAAATAATGTTCGAGCATTTGTTATAGTAACTACGAGTATTTGAGGATACATATGCAACAGTTGGGGTTCCCAAAGGTACGAAAACTAGTTTCAATATAACAGGCATGTAGCATTGCTAAAACTAGCGTAACCGATCAGACCTATAATGAATTTAACAATAATATTATCTATTTCAAATTCCTTTAAATATACAACCACTTGTAGGGATAGTTAATCCCATGATTCATATTTATTGAAAAATGTGATTAATTGAAAAAATTCAATATTTTGTCGATATCAATATGGAAAATTCAAATTTGCAATTGATGAATAAAGTTTTAAGTGCCTTTTTTCTGTGAAACACTCTGTTGGCAAAATTCTAGAAATTTTTGCGAACAATGAAAATCAATTCTGAAAACCTTGTTGTGTTTTAGGAAATACAAGTTTTAAAATTAAGTCATCATCATCATTCAACCTTGCATATATGCCTTTAAAATTAAGTCGTCTTCATCATTCAACCCTGCATATATGCCTTTAAAATTAAGTCATCTTCATCATTCAACCTTGCATATATGCCTTTAAAATTAAGTCGTCTTCATCATTCAACCCTGCATATATGCCTTTAAAATTAAGTCATCTTCATCATTCAACCTTGCATATATGCCTTTAAAATTAAGTCGTCTTCATCATTCAACCCTGCATATATGCCTTTAAAATTAAGTCATCTTCATCATTCAACCTTGCATATATGCCTTTAAAATTAAGTCGTCTTCATCATTCAACCCTGCATATATGCCTTTAAAATTAAGTCATCTTCATCATTCAACCTTGCATATATGCCTTTAAAATTAAGTCGTCTTCATCATTCAACCCTGCATATATGCCTTTAAAATTAAGTCATCTTCATCATTCAACCTTGCATATATGCCTTTAAAATTAAGTCGTCTTCATCATTCAACCCTGCATATATGCCTTTAAAATTAAGTCATCTTCATCATTCAACCTTGCATATATGCCTTTAAAATTAAGTCGTCTTCATCATTCAACCCTGCATATATGCCTTTAAAATTAAGTCATCTTCATCATTCAACCTTGCATATATGCCTTTAAAATTAAGTCGTCTTCATCATTCAACCCTGCATATATGCCTTTAAAATTAAGTCATCTTCATCATTCAACCTTGCATATATGCCTTTAAAATTAAGTCGTCTTCATCATTCAACCCTGCATATATGCCTTTAAAATTAAGTCATCATCATCAGTCAACCTTGCATATATATGCCTTCGCCAGTTGAACCGTTTTTACCACACTGTTCAGCTAAATGTTTTAGCTTTATAGTAATTGCAATCGAAATCTGTAGTACGATTTTTGATAAAATCATATCTGAGTGGCCAGCTATTATTTGATAAATACTTTAGTCTTACCTCGATAGAGGTGCTGAGGAAGTATACCTTGATGAATTCTGCTATATACATATATATCAAACTTGGAAAAAAATATTTAACCTTGATATTTTTCTACTTTTCCTAAGATATAGCTAGCACGACAAATGTCTAAAAATAGAAATCATACATTCATTATGTTTCTAGTTAAACATGTATATTTCTAAAAATGACAGTATTTTTATTTACTTTCTCAATGTGTTCAGTTTATCATGGACCACCACCTTGCTAGAAACTAGCGTTGTTGTGTTCTTGTTCTTGGAACACATTTTTCAAATATTTTGGCATTGCAGTCAATTTGCTTAGGTAAGCGCCTATTGACTTGAGACTACCAGAATATCTATTTTTTGTTATCATAGTATTCAGTCATATGTAATCTATATTCCTGCTAAATTGCACTGTTTGCTGATGAGTAGGATTGATTTTATTAGGGGTGGTTTTGAAGCACCCCTCGGTTTGAAAAATGAAAAAAATGTCCAGCCGAAATAGAGTTAACTCATTTGTTTCTGTTGATTTTTTATTCTCAAGCCCTCATGTAAGTGGGACACTCGAACTAGTTCTTCCAAAATCATTTTACTTCATGCAGCAATATTCGAAAAAGCATTGGCCAAAGTTAGTTAAATAATGCTCATACAAAAATTTATTCAAATTGCACTATCCCAGTGCTTCCTCATTTTAAAATCATGTATTGCACCAATAAATGTATCGACCTAGAAATTCACATAAACTTTCCCTAATGTATTCTAAAGAGATTTAACATCTAGTTCATTGGCAGTTATTAGTGAATAATTAATCCATGCACAAAGCAATAAGATTTTGTAGTTGCACTTTATTTGGACATCACGAGATTCATCAACAACAAAAATGAAAACGCTACTCTTAGTAGATCACTAATCATGTTTTTATCGAATAGTTGAGGCCATAACATTAAATTCGTTCTTTTCTGTATATAATTTGCATTGTGCACTAAATATAAACTGACATTTCGAACAGGACAATGATCTGAAAGAAACTCGCAAAATTTCTATTATTAGGGCCCACGGCAAAATAAGATGAAATTACTCTACTTAGCCCGATATAGAAACGCCACTGCCTTATCTACGCATATAGTATATGCGTTTATAATCAGATGCAGTTTAGAGCTTACATTTTAGAATCAGTGTATGGCGGTTTTATCCACGTCACCCCATGAATTTTCTAAAATATTGTTTTGACACGATACAAATTTCATATTTATTCATTCGCACAGTTGGTTAGAAGTTTCAACCTCTAAGTTTAACGCATTTCTTCTGTAACAAATGTAATGATCAAAGCAAGTAAGAGATGTAGCATGGCCGTGATTTCAAGGCCGGGCCCTTTAAGCCATTACCAAAGCCCAAGCGGGTCCTGTATAAATCGTATATTATGAATAATGTCCGGCGAACATATTTCATGCTGAATATTTTATCAATATATGCATTACGATTATATATAGTACATAAAAAATGCTTTGTAATAGTAATCCATATTATTTACGATTGTAACTCATACTATTATTTGTTTCTTTTTAGTACGAAGCGCAATCGTTCCATTCTGGAATTCTTTTCAAACATGTACTTAAAAATCGAATTAGTATGGATGAAATTTCAAATTTTATATTTTAAATTAAACGAATTCAAACTACGAAATCATAAACAAAGTATATGGTTAAGATTACAGGATATATGATCATAATGATAAATTATATTGAAATATAACAAATTATGGTCCCCCCCCCGAACGCAAATCCTGGCTACGCTAGTGGTCGAGATGGCTATTTGACTTCACATTTGTCAACAGCCTTCCACGAGGACTGTGTAAAAATGGGAAATATATTCAGAGAGATGATGAAGCATGGAACTAGTGTTTCAGCTGAATACCATTGCGGCCAAAGAAAGAAATCAAAATTGTGCCATTCTGAAGCGAATCATTCGGCAGTCGAATTTCACTGCCGTTTATGCTTGCCATTACATGGCCATCGAGACGCTGGCGAACTACAAATACCAAGTGATGAACATTCAATTAACTACGATCAAGGCAATTCACGAGCTACTCTTCAACTCATGGTTTTGTGCAATGATACATCTCCAGACTTGTGGCAAAAATTCTTGTTATGTATCATCTGTTGCACAGAATGCTACTATCAGTGCTGTTTCCACAGTAATGGAACAATCGATTATCCCATGAAGTGAATGAAGTCAGATTCTTTTCTTTGCTTGCTGATGAGACAACTGATTTTTCGCAGCAGGAGCAATTAACTGTTTGTCTGCGATATGTGCTGCGGGATTTCCCCATTCGTGAGCGTTTTTTTGTTTTTTTTACACTCGCTCCTGATCTAACTGGTGTTGGATTAGCATCTCAGCTTTTAGATATTTTGAAAACGTTGATCTGAATTTCATGGTTGGTCAAGTTATGATGGTGCTGCTGCTATGTCAGGGCAACACAATGGTGTACAAAAACACATCATGGAAAAGTGTCCAGTCGCAGCATATATTCACACAGCATATGTTCATTCTTTGAATCTTTGTCTGATCAAGGCAGCTGATGTGCCAGCTATTCGTAGTGCAGTTACCCTTCAGCAGGATATCGCAGAGTTTTTCTCTGGGTCAAACAAGCGTCTGCTAAATTTACAAGGATACATCACTGAAAAGTGTCCTGAGTCATCACACACAAGACTCAGGAAGCATTGTACTACAAGAGGGGTGGAGAAGCAGGAGGCGGTATTTATTTTCAAGCAACTTTATCCGGCGATTATCACATCTCTCAAAAAGATTTCTAAATGGCCTCATGAATGTGGTAAAAGAGCTACAGCACTTCTACGCCCCCTTGATGGCAGTTTTTTGGTGTCCCTGGGAGTTGTTCACTTGGAGTGATGAAGCCGCTTTCAGTGAAGCTGCAGTCAACATCTCAAGACATTCATAAGCCTAAGGAATCTGTGAAAGACTGCATAGAAGTCTTACAACAATTCCGGAATGATAATCAGATCTTCCATAGCGCATTTTTATGAGCGACAAATGTCAACAAAGAAGATATCACGACTCCACGTATGGCAGGACGACAGATCCACAGGAATAATGTTCCAGCAGAGAATTCCACGGAATTTTTCTGGCGAGCAGTATTTCTTCCATTTTTGGAGACATGAATTGACAGCTTGCAGAACAATTCAATAATCGTGCATGCAGTCTTAGTGTACTCCTACCAATGTACTGCGGAAAGGCTGACCTTGAGGAAGTGATTAGGGCTGCCAGTATGCACATGACATTCCTACCTGATGACAGAAATATAACTTCTCTTAGCGCGGAGTTTCTTCGCTTGAAGTCATACTGGTCAAGACAGCAGGACGAGAAACCCGAGAAGGTTTTGGTTGCCATTCAGGTCACTAAAGATTTGGGAACATACCTGAACCTTGTCATCCTGTTTAGGATATTTGCAACAATACCGGTAACTACAGCAAACGGTGAGCGCTCTTTTAGTGCACTTAAGCACCTGAAAAACTATTTGCCGTCCACTATGACCAAAGCCAGATTATACGGACTTGCACATTTATTTATGTGTGAACTACGATGACGTTATTTAAGAATTTCCTAAGAATAACCGCAGACTGGTTTTGTTTAATTTTTGAAATCTTTAATTCTTTTTTAATGTTTAGAATGAGTTTAAAATGATTTTTGCTTAATGTTTACCATCTTAATAAGATTTTGAAAATCATAAAATGATTTTCTAACAAAACGTTTCCTACTTTACTTTTGCCCCCCTCGCTGAAATTCTAAATATCCCCCTGTTAAGGAATGTTGATCTAATGCACATAATCACTAGAATTTTATATGTAATAAGGTAATAAGATGTGTTCAAAACACCACCTTCACATCTTAAACAATGAAGTAAGTGGTGGGCATTTTCCTCTCCAATTCCTCTGCTGCCATAATTTCTATCAGTCCATCTACACTCCGCAGTCTATGAACAGTGGCGTAAAAGGGGGGATGGTGGAATGTCCCCCCCGTCAAGTTTCCAAATTTAATTTTGGCTGGATAAATCAAAAAATTTTTCATAAAAAATTGAAAAATTAAAAATCTAGGATCGTGAAATGCATTTTAAGGGTCTATTTTCTCAATATTTTCAAAAATTTTTGCGGGATTTCGCCCCGTATTAGAGAATAACAATGATGTCCCCCCGTCAGAAATTCCTGGATACGCCCCTGTCTATAAACGTATACATACGATGGTTTAGTTTCTCCACACCCAGAAATCTAACGGTAATACTTCTGGTCAATGTGTTAGACATCGTTGCTGATAATGGATACTGATTTTGTACTCCCAAATTTATCAATTAGAAAAACTTTCAAAATTTTTTAAAGCAGTGCATCACCACTTTTCGAAATGTAATTTTGCTCAGAATTCGTTTCCCCGGAAGTTTGGAATGAGATTTTCCCTTAACATTTAAATGTAACGATCTCCACTGACAGTAAAATGTGAAGCCTACATACGCAGTTACATTTTGGTATGCAAGGAAGGTGTTGTTTTCATATTGAGGAAAACATACCACGACTTTGTATCGATGAATTAAACTTTTATAATAACAATATGAATGTAATTTACTATGCGTTTGCAAATCCAAATTAAAGTCATTTGCATTTTTGCTTATGACATCACAGAATATAGCATTTCAAGACTGCGTGATTTTATAACCACCCATGTGTTATAATATATATTTATATATATATATATATATATATATATATATATATATATATATATATAAATATATGTATATAAATTTATATATATTCTAATACGTCCCTCTATGTATTCTTTCCACATAACCATATAAGCTGATTTTTCCACATAAATTCCTGATTTTTTGTAGGACATAGTTTTTCAGTAGTCCCTACCTTCATGCAAAATATTTTAAGGATCAATTAGTTTTTTAGCGAGTAATCGCAAAAAGTTTAATTTTCGGCAAAAACCCCAAGTCCCTTTCTGTACTATGGGAAAATGGGCATCGTCCCTCTATGGAGAACTTTTTGCAAAAAAACCCCTGTACGAATCGGGACGTATTAGTATATATATAACCATATTTACTAATATACAGTAAAGAATAGTGTTGTCTAAAAAAAGATTCGTGAATGGAAAGAGTCGGGAATTCAATGAAAACATTACCTTTCTGCTAAGGGAGAATTTGATGCTTGTTCTATGTCTCGTAAGGTTTCTTCTTGCGTTGTTCTAAATTGATAATCGCCTTACAACCAATCAAAGCATTACTGTAAATTGTTGTTACAGAAGCATAATTAATCTAGGAAAATAAGACGCAATATTTAATTTAGACATTTTTCTTTGAATTAGGAATTCCGTTTTTCTCAAATAAATCCAATAAATTTTTTCTATAACAGGTGACGCTAACTACAAACTAAGCGCAATTTATAATAGTAGTTCAAATATGAAAATTGATTGCATAAATAAAACGTTTCCATATTTTCAATATTTGAAGGCACGATAAACAAGAATGGACGCTTTGTGCAAGCAAATAAGAACATGTGGACAATATTTGGATACATTTTAACCTTGAATTTTATAAAACACCAATTTTTTAAAACTAAAAATTTTTTTTTACACAGCGCATTTCATCAAAATTTTCATTTATAATACGTACATTTTCGCATTATTTTTCAATAAATGTCATCAAAAATTTGTGTGTACGTGCATGTAGGATGGAACAGGCTATATTAAATTGGCAGTTCGTGGATTTTGTACAAAATTGAATTTATTTACATGGTAAAACAGGATTAGATATAAAAATCAGTTCCATGTCTACAATTGCTGAAAAGTAGTGCAACTTCAGCATTACTATGTTAAGTGATATTGTAATACCGGAATATTTTTACATAAATTTTAGAATTTTAAAAGTTTAAAATTTTTGTTTATTACCTGAAATTTCGTCTTCATTTGGTAAAACTAAGAACAAAAATATTTTTACAATGATAAGAAGCTGTAAAATTCAAGGAGTAAACCCACTAGATGATGCATTATATATATTTTTTCCATATTTACAAATAGTTTTTTCCAAGCCTATTAAAAAAGGTTTTATAATTCCGTTAAGTATTATAGCCTCAGGTTTCTACATTGGTTCAAACTGTATCAGAAAATATTTCAGAATTTTCCCACCAAAGCTGTGGGAGTACAGTCAGTTTTTTTCAAAATGGTAGGTGAAATACCAAATTTTTGTGCTTTGTATCCGACATGCATGCTATTATGGCTTACAAATATCTTTGTTTATAGGGGTTTTGGAAATCGATTTCGCTTTTCCGGGTAAGATGCATGTTCTAGATTGCGAACATTACAAATTATTATGGTAGATTTTCTTGGAATTCTAAGGCGATTTAATACATGCTTTGCTATTTTTGCTTAGTTATATTGCGGTTTTGACTACTTTCTTTGACTGTTTGTCATTTGACAGTTAACAGTTGATGCACTTAAAGGGTAATTATTCAGTGAGTTCTGATAAAATCATTAGCTGTTTATATCATCTTGGAAAGATTGAAATTGTTTTATTCAATGTTAAAGATATATTTAAGTTCTCTATGCAATTGCGTATTAGAGAGTTTTTCATTAATTAGAGATTTTGATTTATATTAGATTTCTCTTAGTTCAGCTATCCTACGTTGAGAAGAAAAAAATGAGGAAAGACCTGATATTTACAACAGGCCTGACAGCTAACAGACTTGGTTTGAGCTACAGGCAAAGATCTATGCATGCTGCAAGTCTTATACATGTATCTGGGCTGAATACATAGGAAACAAATATATCTGTAACTACCTCACACAAACGAAGTAAGGTGGTTAAAGAAACCTGTGCCAAAGAAATTAGGTGAGCGTTCAAAATACCAGATCTTGGAGTTATTCCTTAGGATATTACAATTCTAAAGGCATAAAAGGGTGTGTCGAATAAAATGTTATATATATATATATATATATATATATATATTTGGCATAAATTTTGATTTTGATTGAGGTGTCGATGAGGAAATTAAACTTAGAAAGTTACTTGGTGCTTCAGAAAAAAAAATATCTAATGGCGCACCATATATATGAGCTACACATAAAACATGCAACCGAAGCTGTCACTAGAAACAATAGAGGTCCAGGAGTGAGCCTAATTAGGCGGCTGAGGTCTGAATGGCTAAATATTTCTGTAAATTATTAGATTCTCTGTGTATTTGACTGTCAAAACGAAAGTACTTTTAATAAAGAATGGGCAGAGAACGTCCTGGTCTGGGGCCTTGAAAATATTGACAAAGAAACATTTGCAAAAGGATGCTTACCAAGAGCTAGTTGAACTTATTCTAGTTTTGCGTGGAGGTAAAATTGATGAATTCAAATTCAAACTGCCTGGTTCTGATCACCATGCAAGATGGATGAATAAGAACATTTATTTCAGGAAACTTGAGATATTAAGAAAGCAATTTAAAATGAGTAGTGAAGAAGCCAGGAGGTGTACAAATTATGTCTGTTTTTGGACTCTTTTTTTGGGAATGCATTTTGAAGTCATCACGAATTGCTTCAGCTGCCAGAAATGATGTGGACTTCAAAAATCGAACATAAAAGTATGCAGATTTTCAACCTAAACTAGCAAATGCATGCCTCAAGTAATGTTTGCGCAATCTTTGGTATCTAACACGACAGTTAGCACACTTTGCTCTATGTGATGAAGGATTGTCTATAGACATCAGAGAAGAACTGGGAAAAGTCTGTCTGATATTCAAAGGGACATTACAATTAAACCGGTAAGTTAAAATTTCCCAAGATTGAAATAAATGGAGAACAATTATCTGTAGAGAAAGATTTGATAAATGCACATTCCTGGTTACTGATTAATCTTCTGGATCTGACCAATGTTCAACAGTGGCTTACAGTTTCCTCTTAGTATCTGGTAAGGATTTGCTGATTACCAGAAATTGAGAAAATCAGTTTTCAAAGCGCATATTGTGAATGACCTTGCTGAGGGTGCATAAAAATGATGCAAGATTTTTTTGTACATTGTACTGATGAATATCAATGACACTTTCTTGTCCAAGTTGTAGAGTTCCACAGAGAGTTATTCTCTGACTTTTCAAATAAGGCCCTGCTTAATTTGCATTACCGAATCCAAGTTCTAATCCCTGAATTTTTAACAGCATATATTTGCGCGTGAAAATTTTTTGATAATTATTTGAAATATGTCATTTTCAAAGTTATTTTCTGCATTCTATAGGGAATTCTAGGAAATCCTCTGGATAAACCTATATTTTTTTTACAATTCTCTTCTTTTAAAATGTATAAAAAGTTTACATTTATGTTGAGCACCTCACAAAAGCAATACATAGTCGAATTACATGACAATTTTGGCATGTATCTTACTTGAAAAAGTAATTTTTTTCGCGCATAGGAGTTAAATATTAAGGGCATAATTGTATTCATCACCCCAAACAAACTATAAATTTATTAATCATATTGGCATATATGTTGTATAAAAATCACAAAAACTTAACATTTCAGCCTCAATTTTGAAAAAAATGGCTGAACTCTCACAGTTTTAGCGGAACAGTTCTGATATATTTTTTAATGCTGTTTGGAACAAAGTAGAATCCTATGATATATTACTTGTAAATTTTTGCAAATTGGAGCACACTAATGGGCATGTCTATTGTGGAACGTGCTTTAATGCAATTTCTAACATTTCTACTAAAGCGTATTGCTGGGCTGAAGTTGCTCGAAAGACTAACAATTTTTCTTTATATATTTTGAATTTTTGAAAAGATTTAAATATTCTCCCCCCTGCAGGAACATTATTTTCATTGAACATGGAATGTTTGCATTGAAAAAAAATATATTTAGGCATAACCCTAACCCCAATCCCAGTCAGTTTTTCAATTTTCCGGATTTAACAGACACTTCTTCATTCCACCAGATTATTTTTCACTTTTCAAAATCTATTTTTAACTAATTTTAGCCATAACCCTAACCTAAATTCTTATTTTTTAAAGACCAAAGCCCTAAGCCAAAGTCAGCAAAACCTATATTCCTATTATTTATATACCTAAGCCCTAAACCAAAGTCTGAAATCCATGTTTCCTAAACATAAAACCTAAAATCCTAACCTAAATCTAAATTCTTATTTTTTATAGAACAAAGTCCTAAACCAAAGTCAGCAAAACCTATATTCCTATTATTTATATACCTAAGCCCTAAACCAAAGTCTGAAGTCCATGTTTCCTAAACATAAAACCTAAAATCCTAACCTAAATCTAAATTCTTATTTTTTATAGACCAAAGCCCTAAACCAAAGTCAGATTATTTATAGATATAAGCATTAAACCAAAGTCTAAAATTCATGTTTCCTAAACTAAAGCCTAAATTTCTAATCTAAGCCTTTTTTTGTAATCGAAAACCCTATACCGAAATTCATGTTTTCTAAACCTAAAAACCTAAATAAATAATATTTTTATAGACCTAAGCTCTAAATCAAAGTCACAAATCCATGTTCCTTAACACTAAAACCTTAATTTTGATTATTTCATTGACCAATTCTGTTTTCTGTTTCCAATGCAAGCATTCCTTGTTATATGGAAATAATGTTAGGCCGGGGGGGGGGGAGAGGTGAGCAAAAAAAGTCCGTGCAAAGATATCTCTAATCCATTAGGGCATGCCGTGCGAATTTAGAGCGAAAAAGAATGAGATTCTCCTCTATCACGTGTTTTGTATATTTTGATTTTTTTGCAAATTTTTATATCCTTAGAGAAAATAAATTTTAATTTACTAGGCTTTATGTTACGTACTTTTTAAAAGTTACATCTAGTACCCAATACCAGATGAAGGCAATTTCACTACCATCACCTACGTTATAAATGCATTAGCGTCCCAATTACACCTTTGAAGTTTCGATTAATTAAGGTTTCAATTTGATTTCACTTCAGTAAAAATAGAATAAAAATAATGCGTGAGTCTGGCATTTAGTTAGATCTCAATATGAATGCTCCAACATATGAAGTCTTAAAAACTTGACATTCTAATGTAAACTAGTTTTTTTTAATATCCACAAAATAATGTGTTTCTATTAATTTCAAATCTTTAAAAAGCAGTAGTGTTTAATGTTTCCACTTTCTTACTAAAAATAGAAATATCTTTATGTAATATCTCAGATTTGATGGTCAAGTATCAAAATGATTATCACAACTCTTTGTGAACACAAGACCTTCTTCTTTTTCCACCTTACAAATCCAATAACAATAGATTTTTATCAATATTTAGATTTTTATGATATTAAGATATATAAGTGTGATACTGATGCCAGAATGGGTTTCTGGATTACATTTCCTCTTCTACAATTTTGAATTCTCACAACAGCATTCTGAATAAAAGGAAAAAGATTATTAGTTATACATTAACAAGCAATTCAATTTTGTGAGAAATTTTGCATGATATTGTCAACGTTTTGCTGCATTTATCTAACTTATTATGGCAAGGCCACAGAAGTTATTCAAAAATTCTGACACTTTCCAGAGAATTGAACTCTAGTCCAATGTGGCACATCACCCATTGCCTTAAATAAGCTCTTAACAGCTTAATGATTCAGTTGAGATTATAAACTTTATACAACGATATTTCATTTAGTAACTTCTTCGGCCAAATCCTTTTCTGAATACAAAATGTTGCTGTCCAAGCGTTGTAGCCGATGATCTCCTTTCCTGAATGCATATTCTATTTTGACAATGGTTTTCAACATAATGAATTTGTTATTTACTCCGTTTTCATGTATTTGGTTACCTAAAACTGCGTGAAATTCATTGAGATACTCGTTGGCAATTGTTTGAATCTAAACAGAATCTTTATTTTCAAGTTCATGATATTGAAATTGAAATCACTGAAGAGCTGTAGACAACAGTTGCTTCACAGTCTGATTTATCTTTGTCTTGTGGGATACTAACTGCATTGAATGTTGATTACCAGAGGTTTCAGTTACTTTTTGTTTACAAAATTTATTACTGATAATTTATTTAATGAAGCACAAACATTCATTCTAATGTTAATATTTTAGTTGGTAATTTTAATAAATTTGTAATTTTGCATTAACCTGAAATGTTGCCATTAATTTCGCCTAATAACTTCATTCTTAAGGATATTGCTTGGTATTTACATTTGAAGTTTATTAACTTATACTTGCTCTAGTAATAAGAAAGGCAAAAGTAAGTATAGGAGATATTTAACAATACATATTAACAACCGGATTGAATATTTCAATAAAAAATACGAAAATTATTTATTATTTTCTAGCCAAAACAACATTAAAGGATTTCCATAAGCATCAAAATCTGCATAATCAAATAAACAAGCAGAACTTTAAAATGGCTTGGCTTAATAAAGGCTCGTTTTGGGCTTATTGTATATTCAATAAAGTGCTCAAGCTCGGCTCGACTCAACTCACCTAGTTAGAAGTTTGAATGATTGACAGTCTGAGTCGAAACCATATTTTACTGAAATTTCAGTCAACTTTTGTAAAAACTATCCCATATACAGTACGTCAATCTTGTACTCTATCCATTTTAGTATGATGGAAAAAGCTGCGATGTTTTATTTCATGGTCTAAGTTATTCCAAATTTTATTTGCCAGGTGGTGAAAACTATTTGAATGTTTATCTAAGCATAAAAATTTTTGAGAACGTTCATTTAATTTAATATATTGTTTTAAAAATGAAAGAAAAGGTGTACCAGATTTACACTTAAATAATATTGATACCATATGCATTTGAATTCTGTAATAAGGAGCNGACAACAGTTGCTTCACAGTCTGATTTATCTTTGTCTTGTGGGATACTAACTGCATTGAATGTTGATTACCAGAGGTTTCAGTTACTTTTTGTTTACAAAATTTATTACTGATAATTTATTTAATGAAGCACAAACATTCATTCTAATGTTAATATTTTAGTTGGTAATTTTAATAAATTTGTAATTTTGCATTAACCTGAAATGTTGCCATTAATTTCGCCTAATAACTTCATTCTTAAGGATATTGCTTGGTATTTACATTTGAAGTTTATTAACTTATACTTGCTCTAGTAATAAGAAAGGCAAAAGTAAGTATAGGAGATATTTAACAATACATATTAACAACCGGATTGAATATTTCAATAAAAAATACGAAAATTATTTATTATTTTCTAGCCAAAACAACATTAAAGGATTTCCATAAGCATCAAAATCTGCATAATCAAATAAACAAGCAGAACTTTAAAATGGCTTGGCTTAATAAAGGCTCGTTTTGGGCTTATTGTATATTCAATAAAGTGCTCAAGCTCGGCTCGACTCAACTCACCTAGTTAGAAGTTTGAATGATTGACAGTCTGAGTCGAAACCATATTTTACTGAAATTTCAGTCAACTTTTGTAAAAACTATCCCATATACAGTACGTCAATCTTGTACTCTATCCATTTTAGTATGATGGAAAAAGCTGCGATGTTTTATTTCATGGTCTAAGTTATTCCAAATTTTATTTGCCAGGTGGTGAAAACTGTTTGAATGTTTATCTAAGCATAAAAATTTTTGAGAACGTTCATTTAATTTAATATATTGTTTTAAAAATGAAAGAAAAGGTGTACCAGATTTACACTTAAATAATATTGATACCATATGCATTTGAATTCTGTAATAAGGAGCTAATATTTTATGTTGAATTCGATAGATGGATGAACTGTCATGTGTTTGCGCAAAGTTAAGTGTTTTAAGAGACCAATTGAAAGTTCTAGACAGAAGTATGCGATATTTTGAATTCATGTTTGTAAAGAGAAACGAGCAATATTGAAAATGAGATAAACAAAAAGAATTTATTAGTTGTTTGTGATATATATATTTGAGACGTTTCACAGATGGTAAAGATACCTAACTCCAGAAGCCATTTTTTAATTTTAGTTATTAAAAATTGTTCGAAATTTAAATCATTGTCAATCTCAACACCTAAATAATGTATTGATTCACTTTGCATTATTGGTACTTGATTTATATTTAGTTCAATGTTTTTTTGTGAAATTTAATAATAATAGTAATAATAATAATCTACTAAGGCATTGGCGGGAAATACTTTGATTATTTATACAGCTCCATTGACCAAAACAAATTCTAAAAGTCAACAGTACAGACAACTTAGGCAATCCATGCTTAATTTTATACAAACATTAACATTCTGAGTTTTGAAGCTTTGTCTACTTTGACTTCCCTTGATCATTATCAATGTTGCCCCTGAGCTCCTTCAAGTTCAAGTGGATTGCTTGCAAATGTACCTGCTACGGCTTCAACTTTTCAATGAAACACATCACAAACTCCTAATAAAAGGCTTAGTACTGAAGTTTTCTAGTAAGTCTAGAAAACTAGGTTTTGATTTATTTTTGTTAATTTTTAAAAATGCTTTATTAAATATTTTGGTAATCTATGCGTTTTTTGTTATCAAAAGGAAGGCGAAATTAAGGCTCATGAATATTCAAAAGTATTTTCGTTTCAGATTGGAAAAGAGTGATCTTCTCTGATAAATCAAAGATTGATCTTTATTCATGAAGAAGACAGTACCTTCATGAGAGCTGCTAAAATTTGCACAGAGACAACTAAAGTTAGTCATTTCGTAACATAAAACTACAGTGTATCTTTAATTATCCGGACTACTTGGGACAAAGTCAACGAAAAGTTGTCCGGAAAATCGAAAATTCCGGTCAAGACCTCAGTATATAAAACCGTCAAAATAAAAAACTTAAATCGGAATTTGTTATCATGATACCCTAAAATGATGCTCATTTCCAAAATATGTCTATGTCTACAATAAAGGTGCTTTTTAATCTGTGCTCTTGCTCTGTGAGAATTCATGATCAACATAAAAACTCTAAACATGTGCATTTACTTAAAAATATGCAGCAGAATTGATTCTATTGCTTAGAAATTTGTAAAGAGTAGTGTTGACTCAGGTGAGGATTTTTGAATCAGAATGATAAGTTATGATCTTTAGAGTAAAAGTACCATTTTCGTTCCACAAAAATTATATATTTTATCAAATTTAGATTACCATGACAAATAATGTTGGATATATATATATATATATATATATATATAAATTGAACAAAGTTCGATGCGAATAATTCTGTATTAATGAATCTCACTGGTAGATCATTAACAAGCATACACAATACAAATTTAAGAATACATCACTGAATTATATATATATATATATAATATCATATTGGTTTTATTTTTAAGCAAATTTTGGACTATACTTAAAATGAGTAAGCAACAACTTTTCCGAGATTATATCGTTCAATTTTATGATCAACAAAAAAACAATGGAAAAGGTTTATTTTTGAATCATTTCACATGCATGAGAATATTGCAAGGAGTACAATATATAATATTCTAAAAAATGTGGATGAGGGAGGAACAACAGTAAGAAAAATTGGCAATGGAAGAATAGGGAAGATAATGACGAAATCTTGAAATGCGATCATGAAGAAGCAAATGACTCAAAGATAGAGCACAAAGTGGTCGTCAAGAAAAAGAAAGCTCACCTGCAATGCAGTCAATCTTTTGCTATAAAAACACTTAAAAGACAAACTACAATTATTTGCTGTCAAAAGCCAGTCTCATCAATTGATAAAGATGCAGATGAGACAAATCTACAATTTTTCAGTTGGAAAAGCAATTGTAGTGGATGATGAGAAATATTTTGGCCTTTCAGCACATTTAATGCAAATAGAGGAAAATCCAAAAGGAAATTCGAACCAAAGTCATTGTTCCGAGTGGCTTAGCATTAAATCAAGCATTGTACATTGAAAGATGTTTACGAAAGCGAATGCTGCCGTTTCTGCAAACAAACCATCCTGATAATCAATATGTATTTTTTTGACTGACAAAGCATCATCTCATTATTCCCGCATGACACTAAAGAACAACAGATATAATTCCCTTCCAAAAATATGAATGCAACCCATCTCCTGCAATGTCGATCTATTAAAAATATGTTTGGCATGTTTGCACAACTGGTATATAAAATGGATGGATTGCTGCAGATGTGAAGCAATTCGCACGGGGATAAAACGTTGAATGAAAAAATTTAAAGGTGAATCTGTACAGAAATTATGTTCATCAACAAGAAAGAAGTTGAGAAACTGTTATACAAATAGACCATATGCTTATATTCATTGACTTTTATTGAAAGAGTGAATACTTATATTCACAAATAAACATTAAAAATTGGCTTTATACTTTTTGTCCCTTCTTTAAAGTACTTGTAAATTTTCTCCAATTTTTTGTACTCACCCGATATATATATAAAGATGTTTTGTATACAATTTATTATATTAATACTGAAGTGATGCTAATCCAGTGGCCGCGACTGTAGGTATATATATCCTATTAGACGTTATCACAGGTAAATGCGCAATATCTATTTATTTTCTCTGGAAACTTTATAATAAAATTTTTCCTCTTTTTTAAAATACTTGCTTTAAATAGTGTAACCCTGCCATGAAATATTGCCTTATATGTGCAATATATCTGATCTTCGTTTATTACACATTCCTCACAAACTACGTGTCTGCAAAACATTATTTATACAGTTTTTCCAGAATTGGCTGTTGTAGGGAAGTATATTGCTATTGAAGATATCATCTCAACTAGACTTGTCAACGAGCCGAGCTTCTAACTAGCCGAGCAGAGCTGAGCCGAGCTTGAGCAGAGTATTGGATATACAACGAACCCAAAACGAGCCGTTTTAAGCAATCCAAATTTATAGTGCTGCTTGTTAAATTGACTATGCAGATTTTTCTTATTTTTTCATTCAATATTCCTAAACTTTTAATCTTATTTTAGAAATGTTTATTAAATAATAGGAAGAGCAATGGAAAAAATTGAGAGCACAATATTTAAAAAAATATTGAGCTGAAACGAGCCTCATTAAAAGATTTTATGTGGCGAGCCGAGACGAGCCGAACTTACTCAAAATTTAAACGAGCCATGCCTGACCTCAACTATAAATGTAACTTGGTAGAAAGAGTATTTCTATACCAATAATTGGTAATATTGATTTTATGGAAATGTGTTTTCAGAAGTATAATTCTCAATGAATTTTCATCAATGAAAATTTTAAATCAATTGTGAATTAAATTTGCTGCAAACATGTTATTTTACACATAATAAGATGTTGCTTTCACATTTCTTTTCTAATATATTCTAACCACAAATGCTCAATGTGCCAGATATGACACATATTGATATTCACATAGCGTTACCAAATACCACCAATTTTTCTAGTGGGATGTGTTTTTATAAGTAAATGCATTTGTGCTTGGACATTAAAGTTTTAATTGCATTCCTGTACAAAAACGTCGATAGATGGCGTAAGATGTGATTGTAATATTCACATCCTATTAAATGTAATGAACTTGTTAAGAATTCCAGATTAGAAATAACTCTATGAATTTCTGTAATTTTTTGGAATTTATTGAATGAATTAGAAGGCACTATTAAAATATTAATAGCCTTAAATGATATTTATGAATATTATATCAAGGTTGATACAATGATATTGTTGTTGATAAATGAAAATAACAACTGTTCATTTTAAGGGTATATAATAAATACAAAGGTCCAATATTCCCATGGCACAAAAATTAAAATTTAATGTAAAACTGAAATTAGAGACAAAAAATTATGAAGTTGTAGCATATAGGCCTACCCTATATTAATGGTCTTTAGTTATTGTGTTCTGCAAAAACAATCGCAAAAAATATCCCTCTTGTAGATCTTTAAGCGCTTAAGGTTTTTAACTAATTTTGTTAGAATTATAGAGAGAGCACAATAGGAAGACGCTTATAACATTTTTAATAATGGCTTCAATTTTAACTTACTCAAATGAATTATTTCGGGTCGGGTCGGGTCGGGTCAGGTCCAATTTTTAAGACCTGCTTAAAAATTGGCCATGCAATATTAGTTTTGGCCAATATCATGGGGAATCTCAAAAACAATCTTAAAGTATTATATTACATAAAAGGCTCTTGCGCTTTTATCAGTTTTATAATTTTAGTTTCATTATCTTTTTTTGTAGTACTGGGGCTTCCCTGAATCAAAATAAACACCCCAATCAATAAACCACAAGAAAAAATTTCTCTAATTCATAAAAAATGAAAACTGATTTTCAATGTATTCTATAGTGCAAGACAATAATAGCAAATTTTAGAGTTATGTCTATTTGTCATTTTTCATGAAATCTTGAAGGTTAGCTCCTTTACATTTTGATTATTTCTTCATCTGTGTTTTTCATTATTTACAATTTCATTGATTGCTAATTGTACTATTCATTGCTTAGTCATCCTCTATTTCGTTCATTATTAAAATACAACTTTTAAACTTCAATTTCGCCAAATGAAAATTCAAATTCGCTAAATGAAATCCCAAAGCAGGATTATTAATTTTTTAATGTTATATAAATATATATATATATAAATGAGATGTATAAAATCGGTCACTTCAAAAACTCAAAGAATTGCTCCAGTTTTTAACATACAGAAATTTATAGAATCACTTATTGATTATTCTATGAGCCGAAACTGCAGTGATTTATCACAATTATTGTACAGCAAACTGAATTTTGAAATCTTTGTTAAGAGTGCAATATATAATTTTTTTTAAATGCAATTTGAAAATTATTAAAATATGATGTTTAAAGCATCATATATGTAGAGTAAAATAATTACAAAAATATCAAGCATTGTATAAACTATTTTATTAAACACAAATATAACATGACAGAACTCTCTTTATTGACCATTTCCATATTTAATCATTGAAGGACTCTTGAAAGAAACGGGTCTAACATGCTGAGTTTATGAAAGTCAAAGACTTGGGTGTGCTGATTTTCAAATGGCATAGAATACTGTTTCTTCAAGAATTTTTAGTCTTGCTCTTTAATAGTTATAGACACTAGGGGGCCATTTAAGATTTCTTCTCTTCTTCCACTTTACATGGGTTTTCATTGCACTACATATACTTTCAAAAGGATTCAGCATTGGGGAATATAGAGCAAGGCGTATTAACTCATAGTCAAATGGGCATTAATGAACTAAATCTGTTCTCTATTGTTACCTTCAATGCTTGCTCTGCATTACTGGGTACTCGAGCATTGTCACGTACAATGACTACTTTCATCGTCACTTCCTTCCTGGAGAGAGCCTACAAGTGCCTCCATCCGATTTTCAAAATCCGCTGTTTTAAATTCTCCTCTTTTTGCTTTGAAATTTTAGATCTTTGTTGCCGTCATTGCACCAATAATGTGTAGATTGGCTCCTTTGGATGTAGTGACTGGGATCACTTCTCTTTGACACCTTTCTTGCTCCACAATTGATGTTAGATTCGTCAATCCATAATATTTTGCAACCTTCACCTTCAAGATCCATTATTGATTGACTGCATAAAAACCTTTATTGATGTCGGAAATTATTGTTTGAGCTGCATGACATAAGTATTTAACATATAATGACTTCCCAATAGCTTGTGGCCGAGACCTGAACGTTGAAGATGCTACAAGTTTTATTTGACATTTCCTGAAACATCATGTCAGGATTCTGCAATCAATTTCTTAAAAAACGTTTTAATCTCTGAGCTTATCTTGTGATAAACCGCATCACCTTTTGGTTTCAGAGTAATAGTATTTCTCTTCAGTAAGTTTCTAATTGTGGGACGTTTCATACCATTTGCATGTAATATATGCATATATATATATATATATATATATATATATATAATTATATATATATATATATATATATTACTATTCTTAAGATTTAATGAGCATCAACATTCGAATAGAATTAGTTTATCCAAAATCCCCGCTGAATTTCTGCTTTCAAGTTACGGCTACATTGAGCAACTAAGGTACTGTACTTCATTAGAATTGATTTATAATGGTACATTAAAATACCGTTTGTGCAATTAAAAAAAATCGAGTAAAAATTTTAACACTTGGCTTAGCATAATTGTTGCAAAAGGAAATCAATTAATATCAGGGATTTCACACTTGAAGTACTGCTGCACGGACACGCATTACGATTGATATTAACTTGCCTGACTTCAGACAGATAGACGCTTCTCTTGTGAATTTAAGATAAAGAATACGTGATGATGGTAAAAAAAACCGTAAGACATAAATTTATATTATTCAATTTGAAACAGATGTTAAGATTTGAAGCTCATCATACAATGAACCCTATTAAGGAAAATTCTATTTGTCTCCTAAGCTCAATATTCAAAAGGTATTGAATGAACAGGGGCAGGTTTAGGGGGCATGGCCCCCCTCAGGACAAGTTACTTGACTTTCGCGGGACTTGTGCGGTATGTATGTTTTGTTTTAACACTACACAAATGTATGTATTGCCATTGCAATGAATTTAGGTAGTTACACCTACATTCATCGAACTATTCTGTGCATTCAGTGGAACTTATTGCCTCGTACGAAATTCTTATTCTAAAGGGGGTGCAGCACGATAGGCTTTGTCCCGAGTCAAATGAACTATGTTAAGTGCTCTTTGGCATGCCACGCGATGAACTCATGCCCCGTGACATGCTCCGAGAGTGATTATCTTGCAATTATCTCGAGCGGGAACAGATGCTACACGGAGTGCATTTAACTTAAGATGTTTAACTTAGCGAAAAGCCCATCGTGTGGCACCAACTTAACGGTGATCCTTATTTACCGAAACTTATACAATACTGGAAAAAAGTAGTGATACAGCCATGTAAAAAAATCGTAAATCGCTCTCACGCGGATGTCAATTATTCTGATTGGCAGGTCGGCGTCAAATGCGAGTTCTTTGAACAGAGCGGCACTCTTTGATCAAACACCGTCATTAAAGAGTGGAAAAATGTAGTGAGACCCCTTTAAGAAGGGCGCTATTTGATGTTTATATGGGTTCCTATTGAACAATATCTTTCTATAATATATTTTTTCTGTCTGGCGTCCTTAATTATACCAAACCATTTCTCTGAATTTTGAAGATGAAGCGTGTAACG
>CABFPE010000072.1:895435-912453 GCA_900660155.1 Hofstenia miamia | reverse complement strand
ATATATATATATATAAATAATCCGAAATATATATACATGGATGTGAAATCAAGATGAAAAAATTTGAAAATACTAATAATACATTTTGAAACTAAAATCGCAGAAACAATATGTATAAAATCAACTAATACAACATTATTAAATAAACAAAGACATCAAACAAATCTAAATATATTTTGAAGATCTAAATTACTAAAAGAAAAAGTTCGGGAACAACAATGTGTGTAGAAACATGTTGCAATAAAACATTATTCAAAAATGTTCAAAGTCTTAACATTATAACCAGTATATATATATATATACAATAGAGCTGCAAGCAGTAATTTTAGGTATATGGCGAATGTTCGTTTCTTTGAATAAATTCCATATTGAAATTTATTTCTTGAAAATTTATCTTGTTCGAATTTTCGAATTTTGATTTCTAAATTTGCTTTCGTAGTTTTAGACAATTAATTCCAATGTCGTATTGTAGCACTTACAGGATATGCATATGCTTAGAGAAAAAAGTATTAAGATATTTGTAGTTGAACTGTTTCAAAGTAAAAATTAGAATATCAGAACGGAACACTTCATTGTTAAAATTTAATGCTACCGGCTTATATTTGCATATTAATAAGTTAAACCTTAAAGTAATTTCCTTTCTAATTTTTGTGTTAATTTTTTCTTACTTTTTTAAAGAGGAAACACTGATTCATATTTCTTCTGTTCTACTACATCTTTTATTGATGGAGTTCATTTTCAAAATTTCTTTAAAATTCAGATTTGTTTCATTCTTTGATGTTATCGGCTAAGATCATATTACCTAAGGAATCTTATAATTTTTTATGTAGACATTGGGCACATCACTTAATTGAGAAGGGAATATTTTTTATATTTTATCATATATTTATAGGATGAGAAAAAAATTTCAAATGGGTACATCATTATAATTTGTTTTTTGCTATCTTGGAGCACACTACTTAGTTTACCAATACTTTAGGATTTGATGCCACACAATAGATGCGGCTGGTCTTAAATTCTATGCTTTGAATAATTTTAAGTAAATTTCGTTTATAATTTTGCTAAAAGAGGTCAACTTCAACTTTGACCTAAATTTTCAAAATATTTACATACAATATTTCATGAAATTATTTCATTGAATTAACTAGGTCCGTCGTTGTAATAAAGTACAGAAACGCAAAATGTTGTTTCCTCTATTTCATGTTTTGAAGAGAAACTGCAGTCTTTATGCTTTCTATGACTTGAAGAAAATTCATTAGAACTAATATCTTCAATATTTTAAATACATTACATAATGATAGCTCAAGTCTAATGGTTAACAGCTTAATTTTATTTAACATTGATTAAATTTTGAAAAATTTCCTCTTGCGCAAAAGCAAGTAAAATTACTCGGATTATATATATCCTGCTCAACAGAATTTAAGTTTGCATTTGGCAGAGTGTTTGGAATATAATCGCCCTCTTTCTGATATGTAAATATTTTAAGGGTCTATGTTTTTAGACATCCTTCATTATCAAATTAGCATTCAGAATATCAAAGTATTAAAGAATTTTTTAAAAAACATTTTTTTTCAAATTTTTTAAAATGAAATAATATTGATAAAAGTTTGTTATTGTACACTTCTAAGCTACGAATAAATAATTCAGACTGTCCATAGAGAGGATTTACATGTTGCTGTTATTTTTCAGAATTTCATTCCACTTTCCGATGTGTCTCAATTTTTAATATAACCGTGCTCTATTGAACAGCAGCTAGATGAAACGTTACAACTAAATGGAATCTTTAATTTTAGCTCTATCATATCCACAATTAAAGTTTAGTTCAACCTAGCAAATTCAATGATTGAAAAAAATATAAAATATTTCTAATAAACAACACCTAGAATCTTAGATTGCTACTTTAGAAAATGTTGTCTTTTGCTACTGACCCCCAAAAGAAAAAGATCATACGTGCAAGTATCTGCAACCAAAAATGTCTTCGTCTTTACCTAGAAGTAGAATTAGCACCCAAGATGTCGCTAAATTATGCATGAGGCAAGATTGAAGTGTTGAAGTTGTCCATATATATATATATATATATATATATAATGAAAGAGTTTCGTAATACTAAGGCTTTTGAAATATGATGTAATTTCAATATTTTCTACTTTAATAAGCGATGTCTTTGGATTATAAAAAAAGGTATATTTAATCTATACTAATAAACCTAAAAATGGTTTTCCAGGCTCATGAAATGCCTCACTTTCTAAATCGATTTATGTTTTTCTAAAATAATATACTTAGTGAGCAAGTGGTGGTTTGCAAAAAGAAGGCATCCATAGAATTAACAAAGCACCAAAATACGTCTACGTCAACATTGGGTAAGTTGAAAATTCAGTACCGCAATATAAATATTTTATATACAGCAGTCGTGCTTAGCGATGTGCATTTTTTCCTCTAGTCTGAATTGCTTAAATATTTTTCAATTCGCATCTTGTGACAATTATCGAATGACTCATTGATTGCGATTATATATACATTGAGTGTTAAGTACAAAAAAGAGAGATATACTGTTTTTGTATTATTAATGCTCTCATTTATTTTCACTGCAATACAATGGTATATAGAAGTAAAAAATGATTAGTAGCCATTACTTAACAGTGATTTACATGTAGCCAGATGTGTCAAAACTGGGGATTAGGATGTTTTGGTCCGCTTCCGCCTGTCTTTAGACAATCAACACATTCGCATGCTGTATCATTAAGTTTTATCTGGATTTTAATCTTTGTCGTTTTGAGTTTATTGTAAATAATAATATTAATATTCGTCAATTTATATAGAAAAACAAGCTAATAATCTATGAAACTATTACCAACTTAAGCTTTACAGATCGTTCAAGTTCTTTCAAGTTCTTATAAGAATTTTTAAAATGGTCACTATAATTCGAAAAAAATCAGTTTGGTTCTTTAAAGAGTTGCGTTGGAGTATATGGTTATTACCATTGTTTTTTTCATAGCCCAAAATCAATCTGTGTTCAATTAATGCATTGAATTGCATTCTGAAAGTTTAATGTTACTCAACTTAAACTATCAAGTAAAATAATATTCAATTGCTAATTTTCAATAATTTCATATAATTCTGAAGGGAAAAGTTGCAAAGTTGCGCTTTAAAAAACCAAGCTAATAATTTTCAGGTTGTAGTGTCACTTTTAAGAAACTTATAAGAATTTGAAAGATCTTTAAAGTTTAAATTGGTAACAGTTCCATGGGAATTGTAAGTCACATGGCTTTATTAATAGATCATTAACTACAATAAATACTTAAGATTCAATTTATATTTTTTTAACTAGAAAAGAATGTGCGCAACAAGTTTTAATTTTGTGGTTTTTCACCATAGGATGAAAATTTCTACAAATATTTGCTTAAAATTTTGTCGCACAATAATGTAAATTAAGAAAAAACGAGAATTTTGTCATTATTACATCAGACCAAATTATTAAATGTTTTCAATTTTCGAAGAACTGCACTAGAATCTCCTAAAAAACTAAAAGCTGCTATGTGTGCTAAATTTTTTGCATGAACATAAAATTTATTGTATCAAGCTCCTATAAATAATTTTTCGAAGCCTTGCCTCTAACTTTTAAAGATAATTAAATGCACCGCATATAGCACCCTATCTATGTATTAAAAAACTACAGTTGATGATACTTTTAATGTATCATTCTTCATCGCAGCAGAGTTAGATTATTAATTTGTGAGGTCTCATAATATCAATTTTAGTGCATGTTATATATTTAGTGCCTATACATCTTACATTCAATAAATTAGCTGGTCTATTTGAATCAAATGGCTATCACTTTTTATGTTCCATCTAAATCCAATTGAATTTACAAGAAATTGGAATAAATTCTTCCATTTTAATTCTTTTTAGTAATGCTTTTTTTAGTATGTAAAACTCAAGCGGGAATATAATTTGATAAGAGCGTTTTTATTCCTATGTTTTTCATATTTATTGCATTACACTAAATATTACATTAAAAAACACTTCTGAAAAATATAACGGCATTTTTAGAGAAAAGGAACTGAACCGTATTTTTAAAAATAACACATTTAATGCACCAATTTTTTCGACCCCTAGACTTCGTTAAACCCTAAAACAATTGTAACCTATTAGTGAAATACTCTAATGTTCCACAACTTTTCCTTATTTACAGTAAGCATTATTTTGGGCTCACGCAAGATCATGCAAACATAAGGATAAGTTGGAAAATTCATATTACCTCTAAAACAAACTTCGGTTCCAATTTAAGCCCAAACTGAAAACTATTTTTCATCAGAATGTTGATTAAGTTTTATGAAAGCAAAAATTTTTGTGAGCTTAGTAGGTTATTCAATTAGAACGCAGCCATTAATATCACTTTATGATATCTTGCGCTACAAGGTTCTTACATGGTATTTTATGCTGTTATTCTTTATGTATTCAACTCCAATGTAAACCTCCAAAAATATTGCAAAGGCACAACGATTTTTGGGTGATGAAGAGAAAGAATCTTTTAGTGATGATGAAATGGGAGTTAGTAATGCTACGAACTCTGCAACTTGTTGTGCACAAATTTAACAGGTGACAGCACCTGTTAAACATGAATGAGTGACAGTTTTACTCTCAAAAGCTTGTATATTCATCCAAAATTTTTTCAAACGCACTCTATAAATTACAGTTTTGCACAAATTTAAAGCATATATTATTGAAACATCGTCATTTTTGCCAATCAAACAATGTCTACACTAATTCTTCATTACACAGCTATAAGCACAGAAAAACAAGAGACTCAAAAATATCTATGAAACAGCTGATAGCTTCCATTGGATGTCAGTTGACAAGGGGCATTATAATTGCCACATCCTTATAGATTTGGTGCGGAACACCGAGTATGGACACTGAGCAAATATAAATTCAACTATCTTGGGATTCAATTGTAATCATGCAGTAATCTGGGGAAAGTCTACAACATTGCTGCTGACAACGTTCTTGCATCACTATCAGTTCGAAATCGATCAACAGCAATATCATGCATCATAATTAAGAGGAATTGAAATTTGCAAGGCAATGTTGACCAACAGAGAGTTTCATCACACAGATTTATTCGTAAAGTTCCAGCATTGCCCTTAGCAGAACAGAAACCAGGGATTAATTAGTTTTACCACAAGACCATGTGTAGTGTAGGTGTTGGGATCCACATGATTCCTTGTAGTTCACAGACGAAGCTACAATACTTGCTGGTTGCTGTTTATTGGAATATCTTTACTTGACTTGCGTTAATGCTTACAGTGTCTTCAAAAATACACTGGATAACAAGAAGTTCATGGTGAAATTCATCTTTTATTTCATTATTAGGTTCACTAATGTAACAGAAGAATATATCATTTGTGATCAAAAGCAGTGACCAAAAGCAGGACAAATTATCTTCAATTTTTTTTAAAAATTTGAAACAATACCCCCTGAACATATATCATAAGTTTGTTTTTAAAATTTTCGTTGCTCAACTGGACAACAGAATAGTTGTTAAAAACTTTCTATAGAGCTTCTAATTTTAATTTTAAATACATTTTTCATGACTGGTAGTCTAATTTACTTAGGATAGTCATAAAATTGCACTGAAATTTCTACTTCTTAAGGTTGGGGTCAAAATTGACAAATATGGCGATTGTAGAAGTATCACAATTTCTGCTGTTCTAGTGTTAGCAACACATAATACAACAAATTAAAGTTCAATTAGGTGCAGAATCGATCGCCTCAATTCGTCCTGTTCGTAATATTCTTTTGTAATTCTTGGAGAATTGTTTTAGTAAAGCATTTGTGCACAAAATTTTTCACAAAATTCCCGTTCGTGTTCTACATATTAAAAAATTAATTATGAAAAAAGAAGTAAACTGAAGCAAATTACAACCTTTTAAAATTTTGCGTGACTTTTATGCACCCTGTATATAATATACCATTGTCCATTCCATTTTGCCATGAATTTAGATCATATTATTTGGCTGACCGAATTTATCTGCAACATTTTTGTATTTAAATAATAATGAGGACGTGAATTTTGCACATTTAAACTGACAAAATTTTCTTAGAAACAATTGCAATTTTCTATTTATGCTTCTTATATTTCTCTTGAAATTAATAACATTCCTGTACCTGGAAGCAGTTCAAAAAACGTTCAAACACCCTAATTTTCTGGTCGTCAACCAAATGCCAAAAAGGTAGGATGAGAAATTCTTAAAATCAACTAAAAGATGAAATTAATATCAACCTAAAGAATAAATTATGCAAATTAAAATTTCATTTAAATCTATTTAAATTTCAGAGATTATTTATCACAGCATCCGTCAAATTTTATTCACCAAAAAAACACTATTTCAAAATTATCAAATTTCGTTTAAAGTGAAATATTCTCTACAGTTTTGAAATGTGAAATCTGAATCCGCTGACCTATATAAAGTTCGGGTGGTGTTTCACTACGTGAACTTATTCAATCAATATTCACTATCATATAAATTTATCTATAGATTAATTGAATGTTAATAAAATTTTGTAACTATATTTTCTTTTGTTGTATTTATTCTATATATCTAAGAAAGACTTTCAATAACTTAGCTGGTCCTTAAATTTTGCGAAACTAGTATTACGTAAATGCTTGAATCTATTAATCATTTTCTTTGTATGCAGTACTTGTTCATCTATGTTGTATATTATTAATGAAAGTTTACAATTTTGTACAGGATTGTGCATAAATTTATGCAAATAGGTAGACCTCTTAACTTCCTTTTGTCATTTAGATGAGCTATTGCAAGCAAACAAGGAGGTTTGTTCCACTGGGTATGTTTTAGCTATTGGAATTCTCTTTAAATTTCATAATTTTTAAAAATAAATCTAGTTTTAATATACATTTGAAACAAATTTTATAGCCTTAATGACTCATTTTTAGTTCTGAACTCTTTCATATTAATTTTAAATATTTGTAAAAGTTATATATATATATATATATATTCCCTATATGCTATAACGTTATTGGTTATGTGTTTTTAGAGAAAACTCCAACAATCTTTTTCTAAAAATTTCTAACGCCAAATGGAAGTCAGATGAAACCCCTAAGACTAAATCTTTAGTGAGACAAATTCCTGTAAGAACTGCTAGTCAAGGATCATCCAGTATGGGTGATGCATTGTCTCATATGACTGAAAACTTGAATCCCACTTCCCCACGGTTAGCAAAATTTAAATTTAAAGGTACACTCGATAGTACAGATGACAAAGATTTTGGTTCCTCGAATAGTACCTTAGTGCCTGTTTCACCTAAAAGCTCTGGGAGAAGATCCAATTTTAGTAATGATAGTTTTGAAAAGCCTCAAAAAACCGAGTCCATACGAAGTACACGCTCTGTTTCTACTGAGACTGTAATCAATTTAAGAAACACCTCTAATCCTGCGATATTCAAGGAAATAGAAAACAAAGCATCTAAAGCTCCAGAGGATAGCTATGCCACACAGACTCTCAGCTTAAATGAAAGCTATGCTGCCGAACTAAGAAGAAAAAGCTGGCAGGTGGACCGATATGAGAGATTAAGAAATGAAGATAACATAGATATTACAGAGGAAGAGGAAGAAAATTCCATAGAGCAATCACCTGATGACATGAAATTGGTACAGCATGGAGTAAGAAAAACTCATCGTGCTTCTGATGTAAGTGAAGCAACTAGTAGCATATCATCTGAAAGCCAAAAGCGTTCCAGCTCAACTAGTGACGATGTGTACGAAAGAGAAAAGGTTTTTCAGAGAGATTATTCGACGAGCAGTGATGATTACCACTTTTATAATACGAACCAATCTAGGAGATATAACTACGAAAGAGCTTCTTCTACCAGTGAGGAGATCGCTTCCTATTTGCCTTCATCAATTGGTCAACAGATCTGGTCACTACGTACAACATTTGAACAAGAAGATATGGACAATTCAAGTGGAAATATTAGCAGTGCGCAGTCTTTAAACAACCAGTCGAGTATTCGATCTTCTCAATCACCCGTAACAGAATTGGAAAGTTCTGAAAACAGTAGTATTCAACAAGTTTATGTTTCGGAGGAAGACAGATTATGCAAACCTCATAATAATGTACATGGCGCGTATGGAAGGCACAGCTGGACTCAAAGAAAACATAATTTTGACAGTTTAGAAAACAGTTTTGATAGTTGTACTACGGAAGATTCCCTTGAAAGTTCTGAGTACAGCAATCGAAAGTCCAATTATGATATTACAACAGCTGAATCAGAAAGCGATCATGATAGTGTACTAAAAAAACTTCAAAAAGACAGTGGTTTCAAATCGTTTTCTACCACAAGATCATTTGATTTAGGGAATGTACCAGAAAACGAAGACCTTTCCTTTGATACATTTAACACTACAAAAATGAAGAATGATCTACCAACTGTGCGAGAAAATTCATCAAAAGATAATCGCATTACTGCATTGAAGAAACGAAGAGACTTCAATAAAACCCGGTCCATTCATGCTCAGGATAGCTTTGAAGACGATAAAAATTTCGTCAGAACTCCGTTTAATCATTCACGTATGAAATGCTTATCTTCACACAAAAGAAGATTATACTCAGGTAGAGACTATAGCATCGATGAGACAACGGACGCAATTGTACGTGAGTATATGAGAAAAGACAACACCAATGCCGGTTACAAATCAAGAATTATCTTGCAATCAAAAGAGAATTCTATCGACGAAACAGCTGATTCAAGTTAACGCTCCATTCATATAGATTTTTAAAATTTGTGTTTCAGTTTAGTGTTTGTAAATATTTATGTTTCGCTTTAAGCAGAATTTTATTTGTAAGTGTATAATAAAAACCAGTCATACAAGCTATTGTATTATATCCAATTTAAATGTTACAGCACACTCAACAGCTCTTCTTACAAATAAAATAATGCATTACTAATGCTAAATTTTTAAAATGAAAACTGATATAAAGTTTGTTCATAGCGCTCAGTTGATAGATTGAGAAGTTGTTACAATGTTCTTTTGTTCTTTAACCTTCTAATTACCGCGAAAAATAATAACGTTAAATACCATGGGGTCGCTAGCGACCCCCCGCTTGTTATTCAGGTTTTATATATTATTTCCCAATGCTTACTATTTTAATGTCTCAAAAGGATTACCAGAAAGATGATGAGTTATCTACAAGACAACTCTAGATGTCTGTCCACTTCAAAACCACGTCCTTATTCACCTTTGCTGAGTTCGAAGTTTGAGATGTATGCAGAGTTCACGTCACAACATTCATACATTCATTCCAAATTTTCCAGGTTTTGATGAAATAGAGACTCGAAATTGACAGTGATCTCTAAAACTATTAACTGCTCATCGATACAGTCCTGTCCACCAACTTTGTAGTTGTGTGGCAGAGGGAAACTAGCTTGTGATGAATATTACAAATTGGCCCCATCTTATCCCATTATCTCGTTCTGTGCCATCAATACTGAAGGACACACGCCAGCACCTGAAATCTGTTTTGTTTTATGTTATTGCCGAAGAATGGGCGGGTCACTTTTCCTGTTCTAGAGATGATATCTGGCTTTGATTTTGCTTTATAACCTCTTGCCAGTAATATGAGTCCTATGTATGCATGTACTCAAGTTGATCAATTGGGTTCAAATTTTCCTGGAAAACCCGGGTCCCTTTCTCATTTCTGCATTATGAAATAATGTCCAATATCTCATTTTTGAAAAGCAGAAGGCAGCCTATATAGAGGTGTTTGCATGTTGCATGGCATGACGCTTTGGTCCAGTAGTTTCTCTGAGGATGTTTGCACCTCCAGACCTACCTCGTGGATCCAGACAGGAAATTTTTCTCCATAACTTGCCATCATTTGAAGTAAGCTGATTTGCTGTATTAGAAAAAGCAAATTCTTCTGTAGGTTTTTCATACTTATCACTTTCGAAGGCATGTTCTTCGTGCAGAAGTACGTCGTCGTCTTCATCATCACTCATGTGGGTCACTTCCTCTACGTCTTCTGAATTTCCTCCAAACTCATCACCACTCTCATTAGGTATTCTATATAGAGCTAGCTCAGCTGCCCCCTCCCCCCCCACTTGGCCATAAAATAAAAATATAATTAGGTATGTAGTACTTAGTGAATCAACGACATGCGATTGTGAAAAACATATTAATAATATTAGTACTGCTCTAGTTTTGAACAGTATAATTATGGATGAAAGGGAGCTAATGAGAATAAGTAAGTACATAGGCAATACCTAATATGCACTTGTAATGCATACATCATGTTAAGGGACATCAATTGTCTACCCAAACATAGAGTAATCATGACAGGAAACTAAACCAAATTATTTTAGATAGCAACATATAAACAAATATTGTAGGTATTTCAACTATTTATAATGTCTGCTCTTGTTAGTTGTACCAAGCTTTGATTTTAAATTTTAATCAAATTTAGTTTCATTAGCGATACATATGTGTATATGGCTACAAAAAGTCAAAATAACTCAAAATATTTATATAATGCTATGTTTGGGGTCGCTAATGACCCCATTGGTACATAATTATGCATTTTTTTAAATTCCTTCTAAATACTTTATTACTACTGGATTTAAAATTATTTTTCCACAAGCTAGAGAAAATATACATACAATTTTTATCACAGAACTTTTCATTCTAAAAAAATATTTAGAACACAACTATTGACAATTACCCCATGGTAATTAGAAGGTTAAATAAATTCGCTCACTAAGGATGTATCGTCCACTAAGACGTTCATAAAAACTATTTGCACTGAATAATTCCTAATGTTTCTAATAATCACTTCTTATAAGCATTTATAAATAGCATCAAAGATATTGCCACAAAACATTATTTAAATTGCACTACAGAATATATTACAAACCCAGATACAAAATTAGATTCTGACAAAATTTTAAAGGTATTAGAAATAGCGGAACTACGATATTCTCGCAAAGTTATATGCTTGCTATGAAAATATACGGATTGGAAACACAGATAGAACAAGCCCATCGTTACGACATCGGTTTGATGTGTAGTTCATAAAAATTTGCCTCGTTTTAGCGTCGATTTTTTTTGGTATAAATTGTACAAAGTTTAGAAAATATTTATTGCTAGCAATTTATTGTCTTAAAGTATTTCGCAATTTAGCTTTGTAATTACAAATATAACACAATTATCTAAAACGCAATATATTTTCTACAATAGCATTTACTATAGTAACAGCAATTGATTAATGCTTATATACAAGTCAATAAATGTACTTTTTAAGAAGAACTTTCGCATTTTACTTGTAAATGCCGCCAAATATCAGTGTAAAAATTGAAATCATTCTGTTTCCTTAATTATTTATTTTCTTGGTCGTTCTAGTGGCGTTTCAACTATCAAATAACAACGTCGTTTTGGTATTGAATTAACGTCTTTTTGTCGGGCTTTGTGCTTACTTGGAACTGATAACCAAATTTTGTATTGAAAATTATTATTATCATTTTATTAAAATTTCATAATTATTAGTGGACAGACTTAGCATTCTGTGTGATTTCTGAAATAGCTTTTGTTGGCAGATTAATGCGCCTTCTTACATTAGATCGCTCTATTATCTTCACGCATGATTATGGAGCGCTTTGACACCCATAATTTATTGACTCATTGACACTTATGGCTTCGAAAGATGTAAAGCAGTAAAAGCTATTCAGGTAAAAATTTGCAATGCGTCTGAAGATAATTCGGAAGAAAACTAGATTTAGTTACTGTAAATGTTTTAAAAATTACCTTTTAATACATTTAATAAGAAACTGATTGTAAGGAACTTAAGAAACTATGTTTTGGCAGACAAGAAAATCATATTTGAAATTCGAGTTTTCCAAAAAAGTGAGTTTGTCAGAATGAAGGGTTTAAAAATGTATCAGACTAATGATAAAAAACTCATCAATTTATAATATTGAGTGATTGATTTTTATAAAGATTTGGAAAGACAAATTCAAAGCAGTGTGGTTATTATTTAAACATAGATTAAAATTTTTTAAAAATCGCATAGCCATTGTGATGTGCCAATCGAAATGAACTTTTCGGCACCGCGAGTGCTCAGGGCTAAAGTCCTTCTGTAGTGTATTCGCCATATTTCTTTTTTGACTAGAAATTTTACATTTGTCAATATTTTTAGCTGCAGATATGAGACTGATTTCGACATTTTGTGCGCCGTGATGTAAATTAATCTGAAATTTAATGAATTAATACCCTTCGGATAAAAAAACATGAATGACATTGATCGATAGCTTTTTAAGTTTCTCTGAATTGCATGTGGTTTTTTCATATTCAGTCCAGCGTATCACGCTATTTGTCAAGTAACAATAGAAAAAAGAAATGAGAATTTAAGTATTCGGATTCAGCACGCAGTTATTGTTCAAAAAGCAATATTGCTAAAAATTTATCGATTTTAAAGTTTTTGAAAGACAGAACCCAAAAGTTAAAAAATGCAACTCCATGCAAAATCAAATCATAAGAATTGGAAGTCCTAGTAAATACAAAATAAACAAATTATATATCTCGAATTAGAAAATGGAAGCCTCAAAATTCTATGAAGACTTCTACAAGAATTGAGATAGAAACTACTTTATATATATATATATATATATAATGAGAGAGAGGGAGAGAGAGAGAAATTTATTTGTTTTTGCGACCAAAAGATCAAAAAATATACAACATAAAAATTAAAAAACACAATAAAAAAAATCTTCATTTCTTGGTTGCATCGAAACACAACTATTGAGAAATCGTTTTGTTTTATAACCTGAATCATAGAGTCTTGGACTCCTTTAGTGGATAATTTATGTCTCTCTCAGTAGAAACTAGATGGTGTAGAGGATGATTGAAATTTTTTGTAATTTTCCTCCATATTTTGTCATTTTGAATTTTTCTTCTGTCGTATAATGATTGTATCTTATAATGATTACATACAATTTCAGAAAATCAATATTATACATCATTATTTTAATTGCCCTTTGCTGAACTAGATCTAACATCTGTTTCCGATTCTTTGATATAGAGTAATGCCAACGTGGACTGCACTATTTAAGAACAGGGTGAATTGTACACCTTTATTATATATCCTTAACATCAGTGGTTGAACCTTTTAGGAGAGTAAGGCAATGAAGTTTTTGGATGCCTTAGAAATCATTGAATTTATGGTTGCGTTAAATTTTAGGTTATCCAAGTAATTTTAAAGATTTACCTCGCTCAATAGTAATATCATTAATTGAAATTTGACATGGTAAGTAAAATGAATGGAGGAAACTAATTGTAAGTTCTTTAATTTTTTGAAATTTAATTCCATTTCTGCATCACATGTCCATTTTTCAAATTAATAATGGAGTTCTGCTATTATAATAGCAGAACTCCATGACTTAATCAATCATAATATTGGCTTTTGATGGTTGATATTGATGCATTTCTCCCATGCTGTGGTGTCATCCACATAATTAATTATGTTTTCCCAGTGCTTTAAAAGAGAATTAACATATAAAATAAATAACAATGGTCCTAATTTAGTTCCTTGTGGTACACCTGCATAGATTGTTTCCCATAAAGAAAGAGTTCTGCATGGTAATTTGATTCTGTTTTTTCTTTGATATAGAAAAGATGCTATCCATTGAATAATAAACGCATTTTAATTTTTCCAGAAGGATGCGTTGTAAAATCATGTCAAAAGCTTTTCTAAAATCGAACATAAAATTTTTATATATTGATCACTCTTTTTAAGTTCAATTAACAATTTGTGGGAAATATCCACTAAAACCAAGAGAGCAGATCTTTAAGGACTAACTCCATATTGTTTAGGATCAAGACAAATGCATATTTTTTCAATATGTTCATATTCAAGTATAAGTTATTCTGCAATTTTCTAAATTGAATGAGTGAGTGAGATTGGTCGAAAATCATTTATTGGATTAATAATATGCTTCGACTTTTCCAAACAACTGATATCTACTCAGGCAAATTGTGTGGCAACACAAGATAAGAAGGATAAATTTATCAATTGAGAAATAGGTTTTACTAGTTCCCAACGGCCTTCAAGTAAAATCCAATTTGGTATTATATTTCCGTGGATTTCTGAAACACTAGGATATATCAGAATGGAATATAAGCAGAGATTTTATGTTAGCACAAACCTTTGCACATTACCTTAAAGTTGTCAATAATCCTCCTGGTGGTAGCAAAGCGTGCTACCTTCCTGCAGTCAAAACTTCAAAATAACACACACCACAAGAAGTTGACGAACCTTTGCTCTCCTATTTGGATTGAAGGCCATTCTGTTGTCTTTCGATCTGTTGAATTCCTTCCTGCAATTTTTGATGCGCTGGGTGACTTATCATCCCAATGCTGTGACACAGGCTTGAGATGACTTGCTTTTTTCAAGGAACTGGCTGCTTTGAACTCCTTGTGACAATCCTCAATCCATATTATGGACGACACGTCAGTTCTACTTCTACCACTGTCCAAGTCTTTGCAATCTGCAACAGGTGATCTTATTGTTGGACTGGATGTTGTTGAAGTCATTATGAAGGTGTAAGAAACCAAGAGACAGAATGCGGACACAGAATCCAACCATATCATTGTGAAGGTGGTAGAAGCTACTTTGAAACATTTGACTAGCAGTCCATCTACATTCCATACATTTACAATATCATCATGCAGCTGAATCTGTCTCTTTAATCAAGCTCTTCTACCAGCATTCATTAATGGTACGCCTTTCGTGGATCTCAAATATGTCCTTTACCTATACAAGGCTGACGATGGTGCAAGTAGTGTAGTTGAGGGAAAATTTAGCAAATGAATGAAAGCTCATGTGGCTATGGTTGATTGTCCAGTGACTGCTTTGGAGACATCTAATTACTGCAACATTAGTCTTTTCCCACAGATACACCTGCTGCTTCGTCTTTTCCTAGCTTTACCGTTGATGTCGGCATTGCGTCGACTGAAGTCGTACATGCGGAGCACAATAGGAGAGACAAGGTTAAAAAACCCGAGTTCTAATCTAAAAATACATGAGAAAAGTCAGCTATTTAATGTTTTGAAGACGTCTATTAAAAAGGTTCAATTTGTTTCCTTAAATGTACACGCTCTAAGGAATTCATTTGAAAATTTCTTTGTCCTAACTCATTCTCTTGGCTGTAATACAAGCTACTGTTTACCAGAAACCTGTTTCACTAGTGATACTAATTTCAACGCATATAAACCCATCATTCAACACACTGGACATCTTCAATAAGCCTAGAGGTAAAATTGGCAGAGGCTTATTAATAAGTGCACCAACAATTTTTCAATTTAAAATTCTCTTTGATCTGGAAGTTGCGCATGAAGTATTTGAAAGTATGTGGCTTGAATCAAATTATGGTGAAAGTTTTCTATTAAATGTAACATACTCCCCACACAAAAACATCAAAAGGAGCTTATTGAATATAAAAGTAAACCATAGAATAATGATATGTGGCGATTTTAATGTAAATTTCTATGAAAAAAAACATTCCAACCTGATTGAAAATTTTCTTGCTGAACATTTACTGGAATCCATTATTAAAAGTCCTACCCGTGTAACGTCATCCAGTGCAACATTAATAGACTAAATATTTGTAAATTGTAGTAACAGGTACGAAAACTATTGTTGACATGCAACTTTTCTGATCACAATATGCTAATCCTCATGGATAATACAATGCATTTACTTCAAAAACTCAGTGTAACAAAAACCTTAATGTTGACGCATTCATTAGGATTTATATTCTATCAATTGGAATTCACTTTTCAAAATTGATAACGCTGATAGTCTAATTGAATTATATCTTCATATTATTGTCGATTTCCATGCACCATTAATGCGATTTACTTCACATGTAAAATCTTTGAGCAAAAGTTTCAAAGTCTAATTAGAGCAAGAAAACCTAAAATTGTTACAATGTTTTAAAAAATGGCAGGCGACTATGAATTTCTACTAATTATGACACTTATAGAACCAAAAAAAGGCAGATGAAAATCTTAGAGAAGTTTTCAAAAAATGTGTGCAAACATATTTCAAAAGGTAGACAATGAACTAAAGAAATGGAAATTTGTTAACTCTATTACAAAAAAAGTGACTAGCAAGCAATCAGCCATTACTAAAATGAACTATTGCAAGCAAAACATAAGCTGTCCCAAACAAATTGCTGATCATATGAACAGTATTTTCATTAATGTGGGACAATATAAAGGAAGAAAAGCGTCTTATTGTGATAATATTATACAATTAAGAAATGACTTTTACTTTAAGTTTATAAGTGAAAGGAATGTAATTAATACATCCAAGCAATTAACATTTATAAATGAAAGGGTCATTCCAACATCCCTAATTTTATTCTAAAAATTGGTTTTATTGTAACCTTAACTCACCTTACTTATATTCTAAACTACTGCGTCCGGCACTCGTATTTTCCAAAATTCTTAAAATTGGGATTGTGACACCAGTCTACAAAAGTAATGATAGATGCAATTACTTGAACTACAGGCCTATCACTGTCAAACATATGCTCTCAAAGATATTCGAGAAAAATTTGTATGCTCAACTACTGAGTTATATTAATGACACTCAAATATTCCATCCTTATCAATTTGGCTTTAGAAAGAAAAATCTTCCACAGTTGCTTTACTTTTTGCAGTACAAGACTGGCGAAAAAATCTAAATAATAAAAAGTATGTCGGCATTGTATTTCTTGACTTAGCTAAGGCATATGTCACCAACTAATCTTAGTGAAATTGAAAAAGTACGGCTTTAGTTATGATGCTGTTAACCTTGTCAGTAGCTTTCTAACAGACCACAGACAAGCAGTAAAACTTGGCAATACGCTCTCTTAATATCACAAATCATACAATATGCGGATGACATTTGCATTTATGTCGCAAATGATAATAAAATGACATGTTTAATATCATTAAATGCTGA
>CABFPE010000072.1:884747-895414 GCA_900660155.1 Hofstenia miamia | reverse complement strand
AGTAAAACTTGGCAATACGCTCTCTTAATATCACAAATCATACAATATGCGGATGACATTTGCATTTATGTCGCAAATGATAATAAAATGACATGTTTAATATCATTAAATGCTGATCTTGTAATTATTAAGTTGTGGTTAGATTCGAACCAACTTCAATTAAATATATTGGAATCAATTCATTATATTACATACTTCTTCCCTTTACAGCAGTAAAAACCTATGTCTAAAACTGGATGATATCTGTTTGCCTGTTTCAAATATAGTTTCTTACTTAGGTGTTTCATTTGATGAATACCTAAACTTTAGAGACTTTTTCAATAATAAAATAAGAAATCTTGCTTTTTTAACTCACAGCTAAAAATATTAATTAATTTTATTCCCATGCAAATGGCAATACAATATGTACGTTCCCATTTATATGGAATTATAAGCTATGGATCTTTACAAGCAGTTGGTACTAAAGGTGTGTTCCCACTATCGAATTTTATCATCTGTCAAGAAATCGGTGATAAAAGTCGATAGTGTGAACACTCTATCTGCTTTTTTATCGGCTGATAAAAGTCGATAGTATGAACGCTCCATCCGGTTTTTTGGCAAAACAGCCAGATTACTGTCATCTGATAATTTATCAGCTGATAAAAGTCGATAGTCTGAACGGTACTAAAACTAGTCGAATAGCTACTTGAAACTAAATGCTTAGTTTTCAAGTAGGGAACAGACTTCCAAAACGTAAACTATTGTCGTTGAAATATTCAAATTCAAAATATGTAAACATTGTTTACATTCCAAGACAAACCAATCCATAAACAGATGTTGTTGTTTTTCTTACTGTCAATCAAAAGATGATAATTTATCATCTGATAAAAAATCGATAGTCTGAACGCTCTTCCAACTCCGCTTTTTCTGATAAAAAATCTCATGATAAAAAATCACCAATGTGAACGAAAATAATTGCATTTTCGATTAAAATCTGCTGATAAAAGTCGATAGTGGGAACACACCTTAACATACTTAATTGGAATAGCATTGAAAAAACGGTCAACTGGTCAATTCAAATTATTGCTAGAGTTCCCAGATTTACTCAAACTATTCAATTTTATGCTCAATTTAAGATAATGAAGCCTACTAGTTACATTATGTATCTGGCATATACATATTTTATGAATATAATTGCTAGTGAGGATTCACTTTTTATTGCGTTCTACGTTAAAGTGGAATGTACGCACCAGCAAATCCTTGACAAAGAGATTAATAAAAAATAGTCATGGTTGTAATTTTTTTTGTAAAAACAACTGAAACCTTCAATGACATGCCATTAAAATTTAGGCTGGAGAAACTGCACAAACTAGAAATTAAGAGTTTTTTCATACACTATAAGACTACAAGAAAAGAATATTCATATAATTTCCACGTTGACTAATATCATTAAAAATTCTACTACAAATTAATAGTGCTACTAAAATTAGTTTTGTTTGGGGTTTATAGCTTGCAAATAAAAAAATAAATGGCCTATACCAAATGAGCATCAATCGAGACATTTCAGTGGATTCGGCAAAAGTCCTTGATGAGCTTTGAAAGAATAAACGTAAACTGACTTTATCCAGTAATGCTTTCTATTATTTGTGCAACACACACCTTTTTAAATTTTTAAAAAAACACATTTTTATTCTCAGTCATAAACAACATCTTTTGGAATCAAGAAACTTTTCTAACAATGAATATTTACTGTATATGCTTCGTGATGGCATCTTTTTCTAATTCATTGGGATTTTAACTTTTGCCTATTTTTCTGAAACATAGGCAGTTATCATGTCTTGTCTACTAGATAGAACACTAATCTTAGAATTATTTATGAAAAACATTCTGAAATTTTTCCAACGGTTCTTTATATTTATGAGGCAAATTTTAAGCTAAACAGTGTTGTTTTAACTCTGAAATTTAGAACATGGTTTATAGAGAATCAATAGGTTTACATTGAAAAAGACGTAAGAACACAAAGTTAAACTAACGTGTGTACTGCATTCTCACAGAAATTTAAAGTCCTTCTTCTTTTTCAAAAATAAACTGCTGATAGAAACGGTTAACATAAGATGTTTCTTTATCCCCCCAATAATCTCTTCACTGGAATGAAATTCGCAATAAAGATGAGAAACTTGTTCATTGGCTGCAGATGAAGGAATACATCGTAAGTGCAATTGGCGATTTTCCTCAAGAAGCCTGCTTTAATAGTATTAGGACAATAGAATAGCACTATGCAGATTGCTGGAAGGTAGTCATGTGAGAAATATTTTTAACTTTCCGATATATTAATAAATATCTTTGTTGTTATCTTTCTGTTTCGATATTGATTTAAAATCTAATTTGAATTTCATTTTTTGAATTTAATGTTTTAATAAAAATGGTAGATATAAAATTTCCAAGTATATATATTTGTTCACGATATGTGAGTGCATAGTAGTGAGTGACATCGGGTAACCGATATATCTGATCTGATTTCGGGTCGGGCCAGGTTGGGTTCGGGTACAACGATTAGATTGACTATTAAAAAAATACAGTGTTAATCACAGATTATTTGAGAAAGATCCACGACGTTAACTAATACGAAAAATTGCTGTTTTCCAGTCAGAAATTAATTGATGCTAGTGAAGACTTGATTGGATAAAGATCGACAACATCAAATCAAATTCAACGTTTCAGGTCTGTTAAGCTCATCAATAACTTACCATCTTAAAATACGATTTCAATGCAAGGTTTTATTCTTAAACAGACTTGCATTAAGTATAGAAAATAAGCTTTGAAAGAATCTTTCTTAATAGGCTATCCGAACTTGGAATTAACTGCTTAAAGATACAAAGAACATTGAAAAATTACTAGCTTTTAAAGAGCAAATTAAAATGTACCCTAAGCAAAAGTATTTTCCAGTTCAATCATGCCTAGGATACAAATTGTACAACAATGGTTATTCAACAACCAGTACTTGAAATCTTTTCGTAATTTAACCATACCTTGGTAGATTTACTGTATAGAATTATATTGTTTTGTATGTATTTGTATGTATGTATGTATGTTTGCATAATTTTAACTCTATTCAGATACATTATGAGTTTCTAATTGTCAATATTTACCTGCATAAAAATATCTTCTCTTATCTGAACTATAAATTCCTCTCTTATGTCTCTAATCGTTATAGTAAATGATAATAGCAAGAGTGAATGGTTGAAATGCTGATTATTTAATTAGCAGAAATTGCATAAAGCGTGTATTATTGATTCAGATCTTCAGAACTCTCCAACGCATTCAAAAATAAAGTCTGCACTTGTAATAATGTGTAGAAAACATAAACTCATCTTGGAACAGAATGGTGCAGCCGAAGTAAAGCAATCCGGGCGGGTTTCTTCACATGTTTTATTCTTGCAGAAATTTACAGGTCCTATTGCCGCATTAGAGATGATTCTTTGGAATCAGATGCCATTCTTTCCACAGAACGCGATTGATATGAACATATGATAATATGAATTGGGCATTGCAGGGTGACCCGTGTGTGGGCCAGGACCGGAAATTTACCAGCCTGAATTGGAAATTTCAAGAAACGCAGATAAAATTACGTGCAGTTTAACGGCCAAGATTCAAAAAATATTTCTTGTTATATATGATAAGCAGCTAATGTTTTGCTTAGGTTAGAACAAAATACAATAAAAATCTAAAGGTTCAAAAAATTTTAATGTTTCAGCCGGCTACAATATTGCAATTAAAACAATACATAAATTTATTTTAGTGTGTCTCATTAATTTTAGCTATAAGTTGAGTTAGTCTGTTTTGGATTGTATAATTTGTTTCAGTTTTTTATCGAACTAACTTGTAATACTATTAACAGAAGTTGTTTGTAATAAACTTAATCAGCCGGATTTGCGCTTGAAAATGTAAGAAACTTCATAAAAATAGAAAAAGCTTCAACTCTTGTATTTTTCTAATATTGGAAGGGACACTCGTAATATATTTGAAAGATTTTCGTTTGCAAGCACATTAAAACGCAAATATATTATGGGAAGGTTGACACATCTTACTAGAAGTGTAATAATGTTTCCTTTTAGAGAAAAATTTTTAAATATGTTTATTTTTGTACTTAAATATTTAGTATTCAATGCTAAGTAAGGTTAATTGTAAACCATATTGATTGATAATGCTACTCTTGATTTTTTGTATTTTAGCTTTCAAGCAAAAATATGCTAACTAAACAAACTGAAGTGTTCGCAATTTTTAATCTCTGAGAAATGAAAGACTGAATAAAGTTATGCAAAGAATGGATATATAGAAAATATCAAAAAAAATTTTTGCTAGAAATATCGTTATAATTTTTTGCAATTTGCGTTTTGCAATATTAGCTCTTTGCATCACCATATGAAATTTCTAGATTAATACAGCTTATATATATATATACAGGGTGATCATATACTCTCTATGGCCTTTGCTTTCAAGAAAAAAAATTTTTTTAAAAGTATAAATCAATGAAACAAGTTTTAATTGATAACAAATGTAATGAAAAATTCCTTAAGCAGGATTAGAGATTAAAATTTAAATACATCACCATTGGAAATTCTTCGGAAATTGTTGTTATAGGCCAAAGAGAGTTTTTATTGTATTAGAGATGTCTAATTCAAGGTTTATTACCACCTGACTACTTTTTGGGGGCTTTTTAAGGGAAAGTTTATACTGTACCTTTAACTGATCCTAAAGAATAAATGGCAAGAATTAACACTGAATTGGCAATAATAGCAGAATCTCATATGCGCAAAGACTCCATTTTATCTCTGCCCCAAAAAATGCAAGTTTTGCATTGAACAAAATAGTGGACATTTTGAAATCCATTTATTCTATTTTAACATTACATTGATTATCAAATAAAACTTGTTTCACTGAATTATATTTTGTAGTAAAATTTTTATGGCAAACGTAAATGCAGTAGAGATTTTATAATCACCCTGTATATATATATATATATATAATATAGAATTTTCGTCTTCGTATTACCCGCAAGCACGAAGAAAGACCTTGCAGCAGATTCTCTAATATCAATTGGTTGCTAGAAACAACTTGAGCTAAAAAGCAGAAACTGACATTGAATTGTAAGAAAGTGCATAATTGAATGTCCTTATTTAGTGTTGAAGAGTACGTTTGTACTTTTTCTAGGAGGAGTTCTTTCAGAACATAGCAAGACCAATTGTATCCCAGCCTTTCACTTCGTCTGCAGCATTTAGCGTCACACTGAATGGCGTGGGTCCACCCATCACACAATTGCGATCCATTGCAAACACAAGTCACCACATTCTGGAAATCCTTCTACATCATCAATGCGTAGTCGCTTACTGCGCTCCACGAACTTACACATTACTGCAATTAAATATTTTTCAATCAATATTAAAATCTTCCTGGTTAAGTTCTATGTTGACATTTGGGTATTGATCTATCTGTTTCAGATGCGCAATCATATAAAAACTTAAAATGGAAATTTACTTCAGAATTTGCAAATTGGAAAAGAAAAATTCGTATAATTATATAGAGTTATAATCGAGATATTGGAATGTATATACTGTCAATAGTAATTGGCAAAAATTGGTCAAAAACTGCATATTGGAAGGAATCAAGTGGAGAGGGAACCGTGGTGTCTTCAGCTCTTAGGTTACTACATCACTGCTGTATGTGAACGGTTAAGAGAGCAACTGATAATACATTGATGGCGATTAGAGTTCATGATTGCCATTGCTGAGTTTAATTTTCCAAAATATATACATTGATAAGGTGTGCGTGTGTGGGGGGAGGTTCACATAGAGTAGGTTATCTGTTATGAAGCCTGAACAGTTTTCTAAGAAAAGGCTTGCTTGAACCCATGAAACAACCATTATTGGCACAACAATGGCTCACTGCTGGCACCCTTGGCCAACAATGGCCACTCATTTGCCATTCATTTGCCAATCATAACCAATAAAAAAAAATATTAAAATTCCACAATTTTACAGAGAAATTATTTTATTATTATATATGACATAAGCATTACATTAAACTTTGATTTCAATTTTCAAAAAGTATTATTTATATCTGTGTCTCATATCCATGAATGGCCCGACAATGGCCATTAATGGCATTGCTAGATCAATCTGCCATCTAGCGAACAAATATGAATTTAATAATTTAAAATTATGACTGATCAAATTTAATATTCATAACAAATGAATTTCCTTAACCTTTCTAATTTGATAGCACAATTTAAATTCCAGCTCTTGTTTATATGAGCACTTTATGAATTCAATTGCTTGTATGTAGCAAGGTGTTCCATCTTAAGTATAATATGCTATACACAGTTTCAACTGTATCCTTAACCAGGCGCGAGTTATTTCTAAAAGGGGAAGGCCCAATTCTTATCAGAGACATATAGGCCTAGGTAGTTTTTTACCCTCTTATCATAATGCTGTGCTCGTCCGTGAATAAAGGATAAATAAACCAAAATACAGACGGAGTTAATAAGAATAAATATGAAATACTAATTTATGTCAAACAAAAAGACTGTTCATTAATATATCGATCCGATCATATGAGAATGAGTTGAAATTTGCCTGCCCAAAGAGGGGCAGGCGTAAGGCCCCCACCTAAATACGCCTCTGTCCTTAACTAAATCAAATTATCAAAGTTGCGAATTAAAAATCATAATATAACATTGGCCATAATCAGTAAACTGCTGATGGGAAACATATTTGTGACCCAGGGCTGCACTGCTTATGAGAAAAGTGGGGACGCAATTTTGACCCCAAAATTTTTTCAAAATAACGAGCCACATGTAATTGTTTCAAATATATTTCTTATTAAATACTACAGATAAAAATTTTGCATAATTCTAGAGCTTTCAATCCTACATGCTAATTAACAAATGTGTAAGCTAAAGATGATAAAATAAGCGTGGCGTAGTATAGTTATTATATCTATCTAGACATTTCTAAGTTATACTAACACAAAAAATAAAACATAATAGATTTCCATGACATGTTTCTGTATCTTTATAAAATTATTGGTGTTTATAAAATTTGGCACAGTGGCCAGTCCGACCCTGCTGCGTCCCCCCACGCCCCCCTAAATTTATAAAAAAAATAAGTGAGGGGACGCCGTCCCCCTGCGTGCCCCCGCGAGTGCTGGCCTGTTGTGACCACTGATGCCATCAGTGGCCCATTGGTGGATCATTAGCGCATCAGTAGCAACCTTAGTAATCAATAATCAATAAGGAGATGCTTGCAAATAAAAGTCACTTCATTATTTTGATTCCTAGTTCCTTTTAATATAATAAAAGGAAATGCAAAAAAATATTTTGAAATTTATATTTTGTAGAAAATTATGATATACCTGCTAAGCGAATTTTAAAAATAATTTATTCATAAATATTTGGACACTTTGAAATTAAGAGTTATATAAAAAAGCTACTCTTCAGCAGAAGAGATTTTTCACGACTTAAGATAGTATTATTTCAAAAGTGTACTTAATTTTAAAATTAAAATTCTTTGGTAAATTTGTATGCTCATTTATAAGCAAAACTTTCTTTCAAATTTCTAACAAATGTTAGTATTAAATATGAATGACAGGATCCCAAAGGTTTGTATTGTCCTTTGTTGGGCTTGTGTTTGTTTAAACAGTAATGTTTGAACTGCTTAACAATATAAAATTGTTTTCTATATATAAAATTGAATGCTATATTTTCAAAACCTACTGATTGCCATAAATGGCCCATTAATCGGCCATTCTTGGCTCACCAATGGCCCATTATTGGCCCAGTAATAGACTACGGTTGGCAAACATTGTTGGGCTAACAATGGGCCAACAATGGCCCATTAGTAGACCAACAATGGAATGTTTCCTGGGAAACCTTTCACGATTTGCTTACTGGGTTCCAAGCTCTAACTTGTCTAGAAAACATCCCTATCCGATGAATCAAACCGAAAAGTAAATATTGATATATATATAAAACTTCTAATTATAAGCATTCTGAATATCTCATTGATTTTTTAATATAATTTTTTATGTTTCTAGGATAACACGTGTTGGGAATATATGCGAATAAAAATTCAATGCATAAATTACAAATATTGTATACGTATCAGAACATGATAAAATGAAAAAACGATTCCGACAATTCCTCATTTCAATTCCAGACATAAAAATATGTTTTCAAAGCCAGTGATAAATAATTTACACTGAGTGATTCCTGGACGACTTGTCCTAGAAAATATTATTAATTAATTGCCGATTAATTATTAATTATTTCTGGCATCAATGATACTTTCATTAGTATAGCTTTTCCAAGGTTAAAATTTATATTTATATAGAGCTTACATCACAACATTATTATTTTACAATGAAAATATTTCAATTATTTTACATGGAAATTGCTGCTCATTCCAAATTTACTTATTGTTTTGACAAAACATGTGTTCAGTAAATGAAAATTTATTTTAAATTGAATCATGATTTTCTTGTATATTTTGATAGGATTAGCTATCGGGATGCTCTTCCGGCTACAGAGTGTCTTTAGTAAAAATTTATAGCATACAAATAACATTATATAACAAAAAAACCGTTTGGAACCAGCCTAATCTTTAAGGCGAGAGTAGATAGCTGGCCAACAACATCTAATATCGCATCTGGCGAATTGTAAATTGAGTTTGTACGTGCATACTCAAACACACACATACACACATCGACATATACTGCCCATGTAAGGTAACCTCAAAATTTATATATATATATATATATATATATATATTTAAATGTAAATATACTTCGAAATGTTTGAAATATGTAACACAGTTTAAAATTTAGACTGGTTTCGATTACTAGAAATGTAGAGAATTTGATTAGTTCCTTAAACTCACTAGCATCTGATGATTCTATCTATATCTCCAAATTTGACAAAAAAAGGGAATTGTAGTTATGGATAAATCAAACTACTTACTGAAAATAAAAGAAATACTTAATGATTTTTCACAACTTAGAAAATAAACATCATATAAACTTACCATCAATATCATCAGAGAAGAAAACTTTAACAAAAAGCTTCAAAAAATGATGAAAACCAGAGAACTTTCTGAAGAACTTTACGAATCCTTTGAAGTACAGGTTCTCAAAAATGCAGATTATAGGATCTTCCAAAATCACATAAAGATCCTAAATATCCACCTATTCTACCAATACTATGAACAATTTATTTCCAAAGCACAAAGTTCACTAATTTACTTAAGAAGTACATTTCAAAAAAGTTAATCTGCGCAACACCAACGACTTTTTAACAAGATAAAAGAGACATATGAAACAAATTATTCTAAACATTTCCTAGTAAGTTATGACCTAAGATCGTTATTTACAAATATTCCATTAGAGAAAACATTTAATCACATCATCAAGTTAATACCAGAAGAAAAAACCAATTGACCATAAAACGCTATTAAATTTGTTAAATATGTGCTTCATGACCATCCATTTTCTGTTTGATGATGTACTTTCTAGCTAAATTTATGAAATGGCCATGGGATCGCACTTGGACCAACAATGTCAGCATTTACAATAGATATTATAGAAAAAGATTTCTTGAACATCAATTTTATCTAATTCTCAATGCTACTATCGGTATGCAGATGATATATTTGCAATTTTTAACAACAAAGATGATGCAAACACATTCTTGAATTACCTAAACAACATTCTACCAGAAATTCAATTTATAATAGAATGTGAAACGAATAATAAAGTTAACTTTCTAGATGTTACGACACACAATTTTAATGATGACTATGAAACAAGTTGGCATATAAAATCAACAAACTCAGGACTATACATTCCATATTGTTCAAATTACAATACGTCATACAAATTAAACAAAACTACAGCATTGCTTAATCGAGCAAAAATTACATCATCAAACGACAAACATTTAACGAATGCAACAGATACAATTTTTGAAATCCTTAATGACAATGGCTATCCCATTAAACTCATTAAAAATATGTTTAAAAAAAGTAACAAAGAGCAACTTCATGAAGCAGACAATAAGAATAATATTTTTCCAGTATATTTAAAATTTCCGTATCCGTATTTAGCCAACCAAGTTAAAATGTTAAAAGAAAACATCCAAATATTAAAAACCAAATTAATATTCATTGAATTTGTCCCAATATTAACATCCTTTGCAAAAAGAACATTTTCAACAACAAAGATCTTATCCCTAAAAAATTAGTTTCTTCTGTAATTTACCAATATGAAATGATGATTGCAATAAATCATACATCGGGGAAACTAAGACACATCTGGGAACAAGGTTGAAAGAACACATAAGAGTAGATTTAAATTCTGAAATTTACTTACATCACCATGAAATTAAGGAAGAAAATTTTAAGATATTACTAAGATCAAAACATCATAAAATTGGTGAACAAATATTTATTAAGCTGCAAACAAAGAATAATAGCAATAAAAATAAAATAATATAATTTTCTCTAAGGTAGTTGATTGTAAAATATTTATTTACCGCATTTTCACACTGACGATAATTCTTAGTAATCGAAACCGGTCTAAATTTTTAACTGTGTTACACATTTCAAATATTATATATATATATATATATATATATATAT
>CABFPE010000072.1:858674-879604 GCA_900660155.1 Hofstenia miamia | reverse complement strand
TATATATATATATATATATATATATATTTGAAAACTTGCGTTTGAACAACCTTATGTGGTGCAGTTCTATTTAAGAATAATTATGCAAAAATGATTTCTCAAATTGGCTAAATTTTGGATCCCCACCCACCCCACCCCCAAAACGATGAAGTTTTGCTCTAAAGATGGCTATAATTAGAGGAATCCTCTATTACGAAATCTAATTTATTATATTTTCGTGTTATTTTTTGCTGAAATCGGCAAATTGTCATTGATAAAAGGTGTTAAGAGTTTTCAAAATGTCACTAACTCTTCGATGACATTACCATTAAATTTGGGAAAACTTCTAGTTCCCATTTTTCAGGATATTTAATTTTAAATACTTTTTTGTATTCAACTATGCAATTGTATTTTAACTTTGACAAATTCCGTGAAATTTTCTCCTTGCCTCAAATTCGGCATAACTTTTTATCAAATAGCTACGCTAAGAAAATTTCAAACATTACAGTGATATACTTTGAGTAAGCTTAGGAGATTTTAACTTGATAATCATCTTTACTCTAAGAAAAATGTTTAAAAAGATCCTTGTTGAACAAATTGGGATTCAGTTCTTTATATAACCATACCTGTAAACAAGATCCTAAGCAGCAATACTTGCAACATCTTTATGTGATATGGAGGTTGCCAATTTTACAACTCTTTGAAAATATAATGTCTCAGAATACTTTTAGGGTAATTTCCAGGCTTGTCAATGGTATATATTTTTCTGTCCCATCCCAATCACATGACAATTTATGCCTGTCCCATCCCATCCCACGAGATTCCCATTGTAATATTAATACGAAAAACAGTTCAAAAATAATTTTGTAATTTATAAAAGTTTAGGTTTAGTCTACTAAATTGGACTACACATGTACAAGAGACATGCAAAATGACACAATTTATTGACTATTTTAACCATGAGAAATACATATATGTGCTGTCTCATCCCATCCATCTCATGGGACGATTTTATTGAGATTCTCATGAATCCTGGTAATTAATTCCAATTACAAGAAGGGTTTTTTAAGCTGTGGGCATCATTTTTAATTGAAAAATAATTTCTCAAACGAATGTCCACTTTTCCCATTATAAAAAAATATATTTTATATTATAGGACTAGCTTGGAAAAAGTTCTCGTGCTTATTTATCCGTTTAATTTATTACATTTAAATATGCCCAATATGTTAGTTAATATCATATTATATCTATTAATCCAAATCTTGATTTTTATGAGTGCTTGTTTATTATTCTTAAGCAATACCTTGATAGAATAATTCAGTAAAAAATTTTCTAAATAAAGTGTCAAATTTTGAATTTTTTTAAAAACAGTGAATATTAAAATTCAAAATTTGGGAAAATCATGATGTACTACTTCCACTAGTTTATTCATTGGCATTTATTGCATTCAATCAATAAGAATAACCTTCAAATGCATTGATTGTTTGAACTGACCTTGATTTCTCTGTACTATGATGTGAATTGATATCATCAAGGTTTTTCAAAAAGAATCCTTATTCAAAACTGCAATATATCGTTGAATAGATAATGAAATTAGCTATTGATTAGTGAAGAGAAAATTGAAGGAAATGCATTTCAATTCTCTATATGTTTTAACGGTAATTTGAGCATTTCTAAACGTACTTAGACAAAATAATAACATCTTTATCCAATATGATTGAAGAGGCATCATCCAAAAAGCTATAGTGAATACAATTAATTGTAACAGTATTTTTTAAATATATGTATACAGTATGCGCTAGCAAGTTGGAATCACCCTCAAAAATTAACATTTTTAGCATGACAAGGTGCAGCTTTATTACCTATATAATGAACGTAGCAAACTGACTAATGCATTAAAGTACCTCAAACACAATAAGTTCTATAGTTATCATGTTAATACTTTGTATTCCCACTTTTTTTCAACAACAACAAAGTATCGATTTTTTGCTAGGTGATTCCAACTTGTTGACGATTACTGTATGTGTAGCTTGATAACTTAGCTTTACAATTACATACTCAAACTTTCTGAAGAAAAAAAATTATTTTGAGTGTTCTGATTGATATTGTGTTACGCGAATACGCTTTGTATAACAATATGCCAATTTACATGTACATGCATTAATATTAAGTAAAACAAATTCAACAAACTGGCGTTTAACCAACTTCTACTAAATTATTAACAATTGTAAATACTTCTTACGCGTTGATGCAAAGTAGTGCTTAAGAATTGTTTTTTGGCAGGTGCACCTAGTAGTTACATGGGAGTGTTTTTATTCATCCGATTTTACTCAACACAGAGTTTTTGACTTCATTATTTTTACTTTCCAATTTCCCAACGGCGTGGTGAATTTTCAAAAGGTAGTTAATTGTTTGTTATAATGATCTTTAAGAAAACTTTAACGTTAGTTGTTTTCACCATGATGTCTCTCATCTTGATTATACGCTTTCTACCATACAAAAGCTACCAAATGCAAGAGCAATACGCGCAGCTACGAAATGTTATTTATGGCAATTTACCAGAATATATTGTAACAAACTCGCCAGAGAAGCTAAACGTCTTAAAAAGACGCAAAAACAACTTTGAAGGTGTAAAAAAGAAAGTTTCCTTAGTGGTAAGATCATATTATAAAGATCGAAAAAAATTAGAAAATGGTCTGCTTACTTCGTACAAAATGTTTATCAATTCAGTGGAATATCCTCTAACCGTTATCCTGGACAATGAATCCGAAAAAGATCATGAAATGGGAGACGAAATTGTGAAAAAGTTTAAAGTCTCTGTCATTTACGAAGATCCACCCAATGACACTTCCATTTTTCATGGAACAGCTTTTCCCAATACAAAATATGCAAGACCTGGCTATGACAGGCAACAATGGTCAACATTTTACTTTGATCGACACTTTCCAGATTCAGAAATTATTGGAGTTGTTGATTCTGATATTCAGTTTTTTGGTTTTTTAACGGATTTCTGCATTTTTAATGAAAAGGGACAAATTAAGGTCGCAGCCTTACACGGTCATTTTTATGGAAATGATAAGTACGCAACAGATATGAAAACTGAACTGGAATATATGTATCCCAACAGAATGCCCATGTTTTTTTGGAAAAATACTTTAAAAAACGTCCGCAGTCATGTTTCAAAAATTTTGAACACTAATAATTTTGACAAGGCGTTTTCCAAATTTTCTAGACAAAGTTATAGTCAGTTTAATATTATTTACACATATGCAAAAGTAATGGAGAGTAACATTTACGAGATAGTTGCTTTTGATAATCCTTTAAGTTTTAAAATAAGTGTGGCAGCGAATTATGCAAAAGATAAAGAAGTGCAAGCGGGTTGTTGTCTTATTTATTCAGTTAACTGTGCAGGTGTTAATCCTAAATTCATGAACACATTAGTTTTGCGTTACGATTTTAAGAATACTACCTGGCTTAAGAATGAAGACTTACTAAAGCAGTATCTGGACTCTGTTCGAAAAGCTATGTCAAAGCTACCTGAATCGGTGATTTCGCAAATGAAAAATACATGTGCCCAGAAAGAACAAAACGATATTACAGAAATTTAGTGTAATTTTCAATTTGCGTCAATTTAATATTAAGTATTTTTTTAATACAAACTATTTTAAGCAATTCCTTGCATATTTGTTTTTCAAATACACATGTACCATTCAATATTTTCAAAGCCAAAAAATCAATATTCTCATTTGAATATAGACATGTTTTAGACTCAATTGTATTTACAGGTATTTCTGAAATTCAAACTTGACAAATGGTGTACGATGGAAAGACTAGATATTTATTAAAAAGAGAAAACTAAAATGCTTAAACTTTTGTGTGGATGTAGTTTTTGGACAATGCTTTGAATTTCTCACTAATATTAGTAATTCTCATACTCAACGATTCATAAAGCTGTTTTACAGCAGGGGTGTTTTTAGGCCATTCATCATCTGTGTGTTGCCCTAGAACTCATTTAGTGACATTAAATTCTTGAGCATTACAAGGTCTATTAGCGTCCTTCCTAGGTTCTCACAATAGTCGATAAATTAAGGCTCTGAGAGGGGAGCGTATTAAAAATGATTAATGAGCAAGTACAATTTCGATTATTCAACAATTAATAATCTAAACTATGTTCAATGGGAATGCATCTGTACACTCCACTACCAGGTCGAGAAATATATTAAGCTAACTTGCACCCTACCAGAGATGGGAAGTGGTACAAATTTTATCTTGAAACAAGTGTACAACAGTCTACCAGAGATCAACACAAATTTTCAGGGTCATCCAATACTACCAATACATCTAAAACTAGACATTAGTGCAGAAGAAATTATATTTTACTAACATAGTGATGCACAATTAAAACACATTATAAATAAAAGATCTAAGTATTTCAATAACTATGAAGGGCAACTAAATGCCAATGGTCTTCAATTTGTAACAGGAAAGCACCACAATCATATCATCCTTCCTGAATATTACAAACATGACATAGCAAGAAAGTTCCATGAGCCAGGCCATACTGACCTTATTCAAACTGAATGTACAATAAATTCACAATTCATCTGTGTTGTACTCTGTTTGATTATTGATGATGTGATAGGCAAATGTACCACATGTATTTTAAGCAATGCAACACACTTTCCCATGCAATGTGTGAAACTACAAAATAAATATTTTCTGGACCTAATGACATAGTCAACATTGATATTGAACAGTTGTCCAAAGACAATGAATTGTAATATGCCTTCTCATTGTTGACAACTTTACTAAATACTCCAGAATGGTCCAATAACTGAACAAACAGCTCAAACTGTTGCAGCCACTCTACTGCACACTTGGATATTGCACTTCAGTCCAATGTCAACAATAATAACAGACCATAGCACCCAATTTGAAGCCTCACTAGCACAAGAACTACTGCAACAATTGGAAATATGTCACTAACATGCTGCCTTTTACAATCCACAAAGTAACAGTGTAGTTGAACACTTGAATAAAATCTTAATCAAATTAATAAAATAGCCACAACACATATTGGCAGTAAATATTAGAGATACATTTTACCACATGTTGAATACTTTTATTATACATTGGTGCACTCCACAATGAGATGTCACCTTTCAATGCTACTTTCAGCATGAAGCTGCAACACCACTTACCATGTTGTATAAAAAACATAAAATGACTGCTAATAAGATTTATGTGAAAGATCTTATAGCTGAACTACATTAAATACATGAAACAATTTGCATGCACAACCAGAAGAGTACTGTACATCAAGCATGCAACTATAACAAGCAAATCTACAAGTGAACTATGCAAAGTGTGAGACAATGTTTATTAATTCAAATCTGTCCAAAAAGAGACAGCAAACAGACTATGAAATTAGCCAATTACTGATCATTTCTACATATAATTGCCAAGGTCCTTGACCACAACAATTACTTGTTAGACAACAACACAACATTGAACTCCCAATTTTTAAAAAACCAATCAAAGATATAGAACATAATAAATAAACAACATACAAGAATTTGAAATTATCACAGACAATACCAATACGTATCTTGAAATGTCTGAGCTAGATGATGTCCATGAGGAACTATTTGATGATTCTGTGACCCACCCATCCTAGAGCTTCAAATCCACCACCACAAACCTTGCCACCCTGCAGGGCATGCACATAGAACACATGCAATCCAGATAATTGGTATACCAATTTATTTAATTACTTCAAATTCTGATGAAGAGAATTCTCTCACCTATCAAACCATAGACATCAACATAATCTCTCACACCACATAAAGAGACCCATCTCACATCTGATGGAAAGGTCAGATGTTGTTGGAAACTATGTCCCTAGTGCAGGAGCAGTGACCCAATCACACACAGCTATTATGCATGTCATTCAATTGAGCCCCTCCTCCTCACCATAGTACATCATGGAGAGCAGAGGCAGCTTGAGCAGTCACTCAACCTTACCAAGTTACTACCTCAGGTAGCCAATTCACAGACAGGTCTAAAATAGGCACTGAAAATATTCTATATGCAAAACAGGCATTACAATGTAGTATACTTGACAAAACAGTGTTACAACAAATTGTTTTACCACAATCTTAAAAATGCTACTGCCATTCATACCTTCATCTTCTTCCAGTCAGAGATCTGCTTCATTAGCAGTCATTAACAAAAAATTGGACACTGCTCATCACAATATTAGCTGCTCCACAATGTCATTCTTAATTGACCCCAAAAACACTCAGCTATCAAAACACTAATTTTCTAAACTCATGCTATGCATGAAAAAATGAATCACCCTTACTCCCACACACCTATTTTAATGCAGAATTCTATTTACCAAATCTGAATCAACTCATTACCTAAAAGGATAATATTGTTTTACACCTGGAAATCAACCTTTCTCTATAAAACATTCTTGCTATTTATTTTTTGAAACACAAAGAACTTTCAAATTCTAAGTTTTTGGATAAACTGTCACCTGCTTACTGATTTGCTAAAGTCAATAAAATTTATCTTATTTTAATCTTGCAGGATTTTGAACAAAGCAATATAGTTGGTGCTGAACTTTATGAACTTGAATTTAGCCTGTTTAACTTTCTTATGCTAAAACCACAAAACGTCAGCATTCTTAGACTACAACACTTCCATGATTCTACTGAAGCTCTGATACATATGGATCTCTATATCCACTATGTCTGCCCACAATTTTCCTTAATTGTGGAAACATGCCTCACAGTTGACATATGAACAAACCCCATCTTCAATCACTGATATTCATGTATCTTTTGCATTTAGTCAATCAATCAATATGCTCAACAAGGTTAACTATATCTGGATAGCAATCAAAGCTGATTGCGCAACTGGCAATACATGGCCTGCAATTTATATGGTCACCTTCTGGAAAACACCACTACTTGGCAGAATGCTTCCTAACAAACATACAACCATCTTTCACCATACAGGATCAAACCAACTTTTGCTAATTTTTGTGTACAGAAAAATGATTGCAAAGCCAAGAAGTCAGCTTTATGGATGACTATTTACCTACCAGAAGATTCACCATTAACATTTCCAATCTCACACAGAATGAGAGAACAATTCTGTAAATGCTAATCCCACAAGCTAGCCATCATTATTATCTCTGCTAAGAAGATGTTTCCACCTGGGAAGAACAGTAAATCTAAGGCCCAGTTTATTACAGCCAATGCAACACTCCCTGGTGTTTGTCTTTCAACGTGCGTTCATTACAACCCTTCTAATTTGCACTGCTAGCCGTGCAAGATTTAAACACCCCGTGCATTCCTGAAAGCCGCGCTAATTGGGAGTGCAAGTTTGGTAATAAACCAATCAGCGTGGTCGTCAAACATTTCTTTATTATAAGTTGATTATGTCAGACTGTACCATTGTTGAGGCTATCAGTCCCAATAAACGTATTTGGACTTAAGATGAAACAACAACGATGATAAAATTGCTTCTTGAATATAAGTGTACTTGTGAGGGCAAAGGTATTGATTTTGAATCTGATCCTGTTGCTCAATATGAATACTTGAGAATGGAACTAAAAATTTTTCCATAAATTTTGCCACCATAAATCTGATCGCTTTGTATAGCTAAAAATATGTCTAGGCCTGGGATATTCTCTTGTGTTCTTTAGAAATTGTTGTTGTAGAATCATATTTAATTCAAAATACCTTTTTCTGTGTTTCCTTTTGTGCTTCTGCAGCAATGTTAATAATGAAATGATATTTCCAATGCATGCAAGCATAGTCATTAGGAGAGGAATTTGTCTGCGAATTATCATGTGAGCTGTACAAGAATGCACAGTGTAATGAACAAGTGAGGGTTGTGGTTAGAAAACCTACTTAAAATAATAAGCCTTTTGCACAGGCTGTAATAAACTGGGCCTAAGTCTATTTGAGAAATACTACTTGAGACTAATCAACAAGAAGAACTCTTTGGCCACACCACTGATAACACCAATCAGTAACAAATTTACAATGACACCTCATGATGTACATGTTGTATCTGATACCTGCAAAAAAATACATGTGGGGTCCTATGTGCTATCCTCTCTACTGGACAAAAATGCTCCACTATCATATCTGCACTTACAAAACATGTTATCCATTCAAAGGATACACATTACAACAAATTATGTAAATGCCTGATGGTTAAGTGCTCCTAAAGCCAGCTAACAACCAGGATCAAATATAAAAATGATGGAAGCAAATGCATTCTGATCAAAATCTTAGAACTCAATTAACAATTTGTACAAAAACTACAACCTTATGAATCTAACCTCACATCAACCTGCCACAACACCAATTGCAAATTGATGAAATTAACATAGAAAAATTAGGTGGCAAAGCTAAAATGGATTTAAACAGGCATTACTAATTATTTTACCTGTGTAATGAAAGCTGAGCCTATAGATGCTATAATAGTAAAGAGACAATTCTTAATCTCCAAAAATACTAACTCACTATCCATGATGGTAATCTTGTTCATGGACTAACACTGATACTGCTCTGATGTTAGAATATCATTCAGAGATAGTTCTAGATTTAGAATACACAACCTCAAAATTACATATCTCAAAAACAAATGTAGAGTATTTCCCCCTAAACTTCCCATCTGACCCCATATGTGAACACATAGTTCACCAACAGGTGAACTATGTTGTTTCCATAAAAATCACCTAGATGGAGATAATGCCAACAGTCAATTTATCTATTGAAGATTGCATTGAAACCAAAAATAATTACTGCATTCTGTCACCATTACTTCATATAGCAGTCATATAACTTACATGGCATTCTAAACACAAAAAGAAACATTGAGTCATCATCCCACTAACTGGCAACAAGCAATACATCAAAAAATTTTGAGATCTTAATAAAATGTTAATCTCAGATCATTATTAACAGAGCAAACTTAAACTGATACATAAAAAAAATGCTTTGTGCCTCAATGCAGATGGTTACATGCCTTTTGAACATATCTACAGGAATGAAAAACTGCCCACTAACACATATATTTACTTTTCAGGCTTCAGCAATCTAATGTGGTGTAACCTTATTCAAGAAATGATGAAATACTACAATATCTCCAAACAATTAGAAATCATCACAATGATTAGAACCAATATATTTGTTCCTGAACTCAAAACAGAGGAAATAATAAACAACAACATTATCAAACTTTTTGATGAAGTGAAGAACCACTCAAACCTATTAAGCTACTACATGTTTTTCTATCCAGAAACAGACATAACAGAAGAAGACACACATACAGATGCTACAGTGATGCTGCTCATCACTATCAAATGCCACAACTCTATTTGAAATTGTATAACATTTTCACAAGGAAATTGAACAATTTATGTAATTTATTGCCCATTTCACCCATCTTAAAAAATTACACTTTCACTAAAAAGGTAAGTACACAGCTTGAAGCACTCTGCTATGCAACTCCCTTTGCAGAACATTAAGACTTACTATCTTGGAATGATCCCAGAGTGATCACCCTCATACAACTGGCACAAGTCTTATTGGAGCCAGATACTATGGAACTAGTGGACTAAAAATAGCCTAGTTTAGGGGGGCATGTGGCATAATGTCACTTTATGTTTTGGAATTCTAAAATAGTATTTTGGAACTAAAGAATTAAAAATTTTGCATTTTCACAATTGTCAAGTTGGCCTTTGAAAAAACAATGCTATTTTTAGTTTAAATATTTCTGCTAATTGTACACAGTATTTCTGACAGTTGCTGTTGAAAAGGTTGTTGTGCAGAATCTGTTTTATTGACTTATATTTGCAATGAGATGTTGTTTTGTTTTGTTATTACAAGCTTTTTCATATATATATGATCAAATTTATTATTAAGATAATGAAAGTAAACTTTGCTTCCATTTTTTTTTTACTCATGTTTTTTAAAAATTAAGTTTTCCTAAGCTGTCTCAACTTTATTGAATAGTGCCTAGCAGTGTTACAGCTTAGCTAGTAACATCATTCAGCAGTTAGGTTAGGTGTATGGATAATTACTTTAAGTTTTCTTATTCATTCATTGGTTGAAGGTTGAATTATGATTATTGATAACACCTAAATGGCATGAGTTAAGAAATGCAATGACCTTAAGTTACACTTAGTAGATAGGTTTCATATACTGCACCCAAGAGCAATTTGGGCTTCTCTCTCTATTAATTAGGGCTCTAGTCTTTTACTACTTTTTTTATTAAGTTCTCAATTTCAGGTCAGCCAAGTGTGGCCCCTCTTCTTTTGTTGATCCCCTGTTTACTTTTTCTTTTATGAGGAATGGGTACTACAATTAGAAGGAGTTAATTAGCAACTGTAGCCTCAGCAAATCTATGCTCAACTCAAGTTCCTCATTAGATAGGGAGCTAGGACTGCTGCTGATTCCATGCTTATGCCACAAAATTAGAGATAGCTCTAAGTAAGATTACAAATAAGACACATCAACCAACACAACTTGTGATACAGCTCTCACATTGTTTGTATTTCTACTTCTAATAGTGCCAACTTCATGAAGTAAGTCACCAATGAAGACAAAAGACAAAATCTAAATAGAGTAATTTTCATATAAGAAATAGAGTCTAGAGTTGAAGCATATTACTCCTAGTGATAACAAATGCAATTGTAATCATGTAGTTCAAGCAATGTCTCTGTCATTAATAGTAGTAAAGAAAAGCAGGGTTGTGTATATACGGGTTTCTAATAATAATCAGTTTTCAATAACTTTTTACACTTTTCTATTGATTTTGATAAGAAAAAAGGCGTTTTTTAGAAATTCTGGATTTAGCAGCCATTGGTCAAAAAAACTGCGGCCATACTTGTATTTTAAATTATACAATTATACCCCCCTTTTTAACTATGTACCAATATGTTTTTAATCAATTTTTTACATTTTTTAGAAAACCTCTAGAGGTCTTAATAAAAATATCAAGAATGAATAAAGTTAATCACAATTTGGTTAAAGAGAGAATTAAATCTTTAAATATTGTGAATCAATGTCTGTNTTAAAAAGGGGGGTATAATTGTATAATTTAAAATACAAGTATGGCCGCAGTTTTTTTGACCAATGGCTGCCAAATCCAGAATTTCTAAAAAACGCCTTTTTTCTTATCAAAATCAATAGAAAAGTGTAAAAAGTTATTGAAAAATGATTATTATTAGAAACCCGTATATACACAACCCTGCTTTTCTTTACTACTATTAATAGTCATTGTAAATGTGAAAGAAAACTTGACTTGATCTAACAGTCTATGCATAACACAACTACACTAGTACAGCACTGTTTCTAGAAACAATCAACTAAAAATATAAAGATTACAATTTTTATATTTTATCAAAAATGTCCATGGTGAAATTAATAAAAATACTTTACCAAAAATTTTTAAGATATCAAAGTAGTGCTTTACTTGTAATACACAATCCAGATGTGTATGAATTTGTTTTAAATGGAAGCTGACCTGGATAATTTTATTTCATGACCAAAAATGGTGCTACACATTTGAATTTCTGTTGTGACACAACTAATTTTGAACATTTTGCCAAAGTGGATGCAAAGTTTCCACAAAAGTTTTTGAACCTCCTAAATCTTAATAGTATAATGATACTTATTTTAATATAAAGCACAAACTAATTAAAAACATAAAAACACTTTTACAGTTCATAAAAATTTTTGACATTATGAAAAATAATAGTACAATATTTTGTATGTCCTCCACATGCTCTGATAACATTTTGGATTCACTCAGGCATGGTATCCATAAGTGGGTGGCAAGACTCCACAGTGTTATCCTTGACTTATACATCCTTTAAAATATTTACAAGTTGGTTTCAAGATGTTGAATTTCACTGTGACACCTTTCTCTTCAGCATTTTCCACTTGTTTTCAATGGGATTCAGCTTCAGGGATGACCTTGGCCACTCACTGATCATGTAGAATCAGTGGCTGGTAGGGAAACTTAGCTAGAAACTTAATTGACTCCACAAAAGATTTGAATAGCATTTACGGAACAGCCACGATTCCAAGAAACAGGTTAACAGAGAACTTATAACATATAGATCTAACATTGGTAATTCATCCAAGTAACAGAACTACTTTTAGGTAAGAACCAGCCGAAGCAGAACATCCAGAAGTAAAGTGCTTAACCTATTGACTGGTGCTACCCTATCTGTCTCACTTGTTTAATTTCTATCTCACTTCAAAACTTAATTCTCATTTTCATTGTTATCTCTCAGCTAACTATTAAATAATCTGTAATTGCCAGATATTCGTGCTAGCCAACGGCATGGTATCATCACAGTGTAAGGTTTTATAAGTGCATGTACGTGTTGAAATACGAACGAGAGATTTATTATTTCCTTATACGTAACCGTATACGTAACTTAATGAACCACAATTCGGACTGGAAAGATCAAAAGATCCCCAGAAGCAACTTGTCGCCCCATGCTAATGAAAGCACTCCCGAATTGTCGCTGATCTTAAGCAATAGATTTCATTTAAAGTAATAAATGAATAAAAGGTACAATGGTAAAAGCAGTAGTTAAGAGTAGACAAAGTCTATTGAACATTTGCTACAGTTGTCTCAGCTTATATACAAATGTTTAACGATCACCTGCCTTTGTTTACAATAATCAAATGTCCACGTAATTTAACAGGATCAAATTCTTTCCCCTCGCAAAATTAAATTTGAGCAACAATAAGCACCATCGAGGGGACGTCAAATTAGCAATAGCAACCTGAGATTGAAAATAAACACTGACATCAGAGTGACGTAGAAATACAAAATAAATGTTTAGAGAATAAAATCACCAAAAGTCCCTGAGTGACTCTACAATCACATTAAACAGTAGTGCATCAAACCACTGAAGAATATTGTTAGTAGTATGTCATGGGGCACCATCCTGAATAAAAATTGATATATTGTGGCAAATTGTCTTGCAAGAGTTTTTTCCTTGATTCGAAGTGGCCAAATGGCACCATGCCCAAAGAAATAAGGCTTCCCCAAAACAGTATTTTGTTGGATTCTTGACAGTAGGCACCAAACATGCTGTCAGTAATTAGAATATTGCAGAACTGTTGTTTCATCACTAAACCACACTTTTCACCATTCCTGTGTTCCCCAATCTGTAAGAGCCAAAGCAAATCATGACTAGTCCAAAAATGGTTTTTTATGATAGCCTAAGTTTTGTGGCTGGACAGTGACATTTTAAGCCAATTTCAAGCTGTAATTAATGTTATACAGTCTGAAAACTGGGCTGACAAGGTAATCCCTCCAGAACCCTTTATAGTAAAAGCAGTAAGGAAAGGATTGGTAACAACATCTCATCAAATTTTTCAGTCAGTTCAGTGGAGGTAGCACATGACTGACCTGAACTCTTAAGCGTGTAATATTGAGTGTCAGCTGAATTTTTGGCCTGATGCTGAATAGTGTAGCTGATAGTAAGATATTGATGGTTATTTGTGCAGATATCATATGATATGACAATAATTTGTGCACACTTTTCAGTAGTAAATTCCTTACAAGGAACTGAAATCCCAATGAAAGTATTTCTATGTTGATAATGACGATACTAAAAATAGATACTTAAAAACCCACTGTTATTAAAAGTAAGGAATTTTTCATTTTTCTATAACCAGGAAGATTTTTTCTGCAATTTATGTGAGTTGTGAATTTATAGATGCAATTCAGATAAATTATCAGTTATTTATTGATAAAAAAAATTTAAGAATAAAGAATCATTTATCTGAATTTACTTTGTCTGCTCACAACTTCCTAATCACATCCAGAGAGGTTCCTGATGCAATACACCTGATTTCATCTCAAGAAGCACCAACTCATCCTTGCAATAAATTCCTGTTAATTTGTGTTTTTATTCTTCAAATAATAAATATAGCCTGCAACAAATTGCATTTAGAAAATATTTAGCAATCTTCTGAAACTTTGCTTAGATTTGAAGCAGATATTTAATATTTTAAGTTACTTTTGTATGTTATACTTTTTTAACAATTTCTTGTTTTCATTTCATACTTACTGACATACTTTGACCTCACAATATATTTATTTAGACTAGCTTAACAATTTTAAAAAGCATATTACCAAGTTTTAATGTAATACAGCACAACTGGTTTTTATATGGAAAATTACAGGTTTGAATCCTACAAGATCTGCTTATTGAAAGACCCCTGTATTTTTGTAAATAAGCATTTCAAAGTAATAATCAGTTACATATGAACATTTACTATGCATTTTAATGATATGAATATCTGTATTATTGCATGTCATGAGAGCCCTGATGACACTCATTGTTGCCAAGCTAATTTTAGGAATTACATTAAATATTTGTAAAATATTATGTCAAAACTTGATTTCTGCTTAAAGGAATGGAATAGACTGCCCATAAATACTATTTGATTGTGAATGAAAAACTTTGAAAGTAAATTATGAAAGAAAATCAAACAATTAGCTAACTGCAAATGTAATTAAAGTAATGAATCTTCTATTTGGAGTCTAAACAGAATTTCAGAGGATAGCTCAAAGGTTTCTTACAACCAATGGTGGCCATCATGTTTACAATTATAAATCCTAATTAGAATAGATGTGTATAAGAGACATATTTTAATGATTTAAGCTATGTAGACAACTAATTACAATACAGTCCAAAAATTTATTCATTTAAATATATAATTGCTATTTTATTGAAATTGCATTTCTATCAGTCTTCAATTTTACTGAAATTAAGAGTGGTTTAAATGAAAATGGGGGAAGTGATATAGAACTATTGAACTACATAGTTTACTATTTTGGAGGAAATATTAACTGTATTACAAATCACTAAAATGCCCCACAAAATATCACCTCGGAGCTAAAGACATTTTAGTCATCTAGGGAATGGTAAGGGACATTGAATTAGGATTTTTTTATGCTTTTACAATACAGTATAAAACAATGTTTTACAAGTTTTTCTATAATTTATTTTGAAAAGAAATGTCATTGTCATTTATAATGAAAAATTAATAAATATTTTTAGGGTTGTTTCATTGTTGAATATTTTCATTTAAATAAAATATTTTTAGTAATAATTCTTAAATAATCCTATTAAAAATTTGACGTTCTGGTAATTTGCCCAAATGATAAAAATTGTAAATCAAAATGGATGAGTTAAGAAAACTTAATCCTAAGTATAGCATTCTTGATAGACCGATTCCAAAAGGTAAATCTGAAATTAATCTTAGTACATTCGCACTGCTGTTTTCGGAGATAGTTAGTTATTCTCAATCTCGTGTTATGGACACAGAAGAACTGCATAAGCGTTTGTCAGATATTGGGAAGCATGTTGGATCCCGATATTTGGATTTGCTTTGGTATAGAGAAAAAGGATTTAAAAGAGAAAATAGAATACTGCAAGTTCTACTATTTGTTAAATCGCAGTTATATAAGTCTTTATTTGGTAAAGAAGCCGATAAACTCGAAGTAGCATGTGATAGTGAACTAACCTATTATTTGAGTGAGAAAGAAGCTCTTGTGAACCGTTACATTTCTCCACCTCAAGAAAATAAAGGAATAAATTGTGCTGCATTTAATGCTGGAATTGTTGAAGGATTTATATGTGGCTTAGGTTTCGATTGTACAGTTACTTGTCATTGGCATAAAGGAACTACTTTAATGATCAAATTCCACGACTCAGTTTTACAGAAAATAAAACAAGTAGGAAGATAATTTGAAATTTGCGCAATTATGTTAAGCAGTGTGGGCGATTAGGGTGATTTTTAAATTGAAATAAAAATGTCATTCATTGTAATCGTATTTTTATTGCCCATTGCTCAACATAAACTTTAGCATATCTAGTTGTAGTTAAAATTGCAAATCCAGTTATTTACATTCCTTGAAAATCGTGTCGTTGTATGTAAGAGTCGGTGTGTCTAAAAATAGTGTGTATTTTTAAATCCTGTGAATTTGACTAGCGCTACGAATAGATTGCCTTACACATGTAAGAAATATGCATTGGCAAGGACTGTTTTTAAACAAGTTGCTTTACATTACAGTTTGGACAATGCCTTGGACTGAGTACCTGTTTTGTATCAAGTATTATCTTATTACCTTATAGTAGTAGTGTAATTTCCTGTAATAGATGCCAATTCCGCTACCAACATGCTTCATGGAAATTTTCTGTTTTTCATAAAAGCTTAATCTGTTTGCTTCAATGTCTATCGCCTTTTTAAATGTTTCAGTTATGAGGCACACGTTAATTGAGTTATTATCCATCAAAAGAAACACATTGGTATCGTTTTAGAATGATTGAGCACTTACTAACACTTTAGGCTGATGTAGCTCGTATAATGTTTATCATGCTTAAGGTTGCCGACAGATTTCTTAAAAACTGCAAATTTCCACATTTCTGTCATCAATCTATATCCATATAAGCTGTTGCCTCTTCATAGGAGCCTTTCACTCAATTATAGTTAATGAAAGTTCTCCGTTAATGATGACATGCTTCTCAAATATCTTCAATTTGGCTCATGACATTGTAAAGCTCTTTGTCCATGCCTGAAAAATAAATTTGGAGAACTCTATGATTTGAGCTTGGATGCCTAAATGTTTGAAAACATTGAGGAATTCTTGGTGATAATAGGAGAGTTTTGTAGATTGCTATTAACTACAAATGCTTGCTGGTAATTATTTCATTAGCATTTGCTCTCTCATACTCTTTTGTATTGTATTAACAAGTTATCAACAGAAGCAATGACTTCAAAATGTTTTTCATTCAACTTCTTTACAAGATCAGAAACATTTCCACTAGGTTTAAGCATACCGTTGATCCTTAGGATAAAATTGGTTGATTAACGCCCGTTTCAACTACATGATTCGTGTAGTTATATTTATTTCCAAATAAGTCATTAGATTGATCATGTTCAAGGCTAACACATGTTAATATAAGATACGCTGTGACCCCCCTTGACTTTTGTGAATGAAGTAGCCACAACGTATCCATCTGTTAAATCCAATCTAGGAATTAAAATTTATTGCAAGAACGTTTGTGCGAACACATTTCCTGACATGTGCTGCACCTCCTTTCCTATTGCATTTAGCTATACAAAGTTGACGAAAAATGTAGATATGTCTATATCTAGATACGTTGTTGTTTTTATAGTAATTATTAATGTGTTATATCTTAGAAATAATTCACTTAGCAAATGTAAAAGTATTTATTTTTACAGTACTTTATATAAAGATGTGATTGACACAATTGTTTTGAAACGAAGTATTTGAAATAATTTGATTTTTTTGAATTTATGCACTTCGTCTAAATATACATATATTTGATGTAGGTTTAAATCGAGTTAATTTCAATGACAAGATTTCTCGACACTGACCATAGTAATATGCAAACCAGAGTTGGCGTGCGGCTATTGCTTGAAAAGTCGGCCCCTGGTTGTACAAAATAACATTGGTGGAAGGTGCCGAGATACACTCTATAAATATGTTCTGGTAGATGGAGATATGTTCTTGTACATTTTTTTTGTAAACATGTGCTACCTAACACACGATGTTATGCCAATTCAGTGTGACAGGCCTGATTAACCTTAGCAAATTAATTCACTTCTCAATTAATTGGCTCGCCCGTTGAACTTTTATTTCAGACAAAATGAGTGCAAAATTGTTGCAGGAAATTTCAAGCAAGAAATTGAAAACAGGGGCCTCTATACCTCCTGCAATTGTATCGTCTCAGTTAACAATGATTATGCGAGTATATTTTACATAAAATTTAAGCAAAATTATTAATTATGCTAATTAGAAGAACGTTCCCATGTAAAAATTTTGTGTTGATTGTAAATTAGCATTAGCACTAGTGGCTAATTTATAATTTTACAATTGCGTACGTAATCTGCTGCTATTTAAGGATGTCATTAAATATATTTGATATGGAATTTGGTACCGTTCTGCTCTACAGAAATTGGATAATGTATTTGCGATTTACTTTTTTAATGTTATTTTAAATTTATTTATTATTCTTGATATTGTTGATATATCAACTGAAATAATCGGTCATTGCAGACAGTCAGAATTTCGCAGATGCCTTAAATCTGGAACTGTTGTTAAAAATTGTAAATATTTGTGCAATCAAAAGCAAGCTGTAATATAAATAACTGGAATAGGAATAGGGTATAAGTGTGCGGGAAAATTCAAGTAAATAATACACTTTGCTCGACACATGTAGACCGTAGTCCAAAGCTTTTGAAATTGAGGGCCTCTGAGTGGGTTGTAATTATAAATTAAGGGTCCGCGGCTAACTCTGATGCACTATACAACCCGCAATAGGCATTTTCCTTACAACTATATGCTGTTAATAGTTGTCAAGCATAGAAAACTGGTTACACCAAATCTATTTATTTATAGTGTCCACGGCGTATCTATAATAAACAAGAATCACCAGCGAATCTATAAATTGAAAAAAGCATCACAGCGTATTTGAAAAAATAACGAACATTTCAATTGAGAGTACTTTCGGTACTTACTGTACCATCGTCAGTCAAAAATGATTTGTAAATTTATATTTTACCACCAAATAATTTTTGTTTTTAACTGACGATGGTACAGTAAGTTCCGAAAGTACTCTCCATAAAAATTTTCGTTGTTTTTTCATAAAATAAAGAAGCTTAGTGTTCAAACAACGAATAAATATATATATATCAATACAAATTCAATTCATCTTGCTGGATTCACTTGGTCCGATGCAGCACGTTTTCATCTGGATGGCGGTGTCAATCTAGTCTCAGAATAACCCACACTGGATGATTGAAGATTTCTCCAAGAACAACCGTATGAAGGAGGAATTTATGCACCTTTTTAAGATACCGTGACAAAGGAACGTTACCTACTAGACAAATGAGATTATTTTTATGCATGATGATGCACCACCACATTGGGGAATTTCCGTAGGGGGTTGGTTGAACAATGTCATGTCACAACGATGGATGAGACGTTCTTGACCTAATATGTGGAAATTCATAAAATCGAAAGTCTACTCACTACGACCGGACTCAATAGCTGAATTGAGAGAAAGCATTGTTCAAGCTTTCGCAAAAATACCAAGAGAAATGAAAAAGAAAACTGCGCAGGCATATAAGGAACGACTCCAACAAGTTATTGAATATAGCAGAACTCACATTGAGATTCATAACTAGTGATCCAACAATTTAAGGGTAGCTGAAATTTTCAATAATAAAATTCTTTATATTACTTTATTTTGTTTTAAAATTGCATTCAATTCGATTCGCAAAGTGATTATTAAATTTCTTAATCGGGCGAATTACGTGCGCCACAATATAAATCAACTTATGGGACGCAATACACTGTCAAGTATGAATAAAGAATTTGATGCAAATGAAATGTTTACTAATATATCAAATTATTTGAACTACAAACAACCTAAAACTCCTAGTATAGATAGTGAAGAGATTCCATCCTTCACAATGCACCAAATATATCATGCAGTGAAAAACGTCAAAAAAACTTTAACGAGATGCGACGGAATCCCATATTGGTTTATGAAAAAATTGCCTACATAATTACACCAATAGTTCATTATATATTTGAGGGATCGCTAAGAACTACTAAATTCCCGAAAATTTGGAAAGCTGCTATAATACCAATTTCAAAATCAAAATCACCTGAACTGCATAATTTAAGACCAATTAGCATTACTTCAATATTGTCAAGAACTTTTGAAAAACTTATGTTTAATGTTTACATCAAAGATATCTACAATAGGCATTTATATATAAATCAGCAAGGATTCTGAACAAATAGAACAACAAATGCCGTTATCGAATTATAAAATAGAATTCAGTCATATAAACATGGTAATTGTGATTATGTACGATTAATTAGCCTTGATATAAAAAGAGCTTTTGACAATGTAATTCACTACATTTTATTTAAAAAGTTAAACAATAAAACGCATTTAAATCCGTACATCATTAATTGGCTTGATAGTTTCAGTGGTGATAGCAGCAAAATGTTAAATATAATAGAAGACTTTCGGATATGGAGAAGATCAACATAGGTGTATCTACTGTTAAATTTGCTGATACATTGAAAATTTAGACTTAACACATTCAATTTATAAGATCACATCTTTGGTATTAAGAAAACAAATGATTATACCATTGAAGAGAAAATTCATTTATAATATATCTAAAATTGATTGCTATACCTCAGTAAGCACAATGATATATCTTTCGATTTACCATAAATAACAAGCTTTCATTTAAAAAACATATTGCTTAAGTTTATAAAAGATCAATGAGAAATTTCTATATAATATTAAAAGTAAAAAGATTTTTCAATCAAGACGAAACGAATTTTATTTAATTTCCTAGTTAATTCTATTATAAGTTATGGCATTCAAGCTTATGCAAATGAATCATCTGGGGAATAAATTGTCGTTGACGAATATCCAAGCGACAGAAAGGTAGCTGAAATCTCCCAGATCGTGTTCTACCTGGAATGAGGTTGTGAAAGTGGTGGTCGGGTTTCATCATTGTAGTGAAGAGATTCGGAGAGGCTGCAGCTTGGCGAGCAGAGAAATCGAAAATAGAATTGGTGATGCCATAACCGTTTATAATCGATTCAGCTCTTTTAAGGATTCGAGTCATCTTGTCAAAAATAGTGACGGAGAGCTTGGCAAATGTGGAAACAATGCAGCATCTGTACAAATTAATTAATTCAGATCTAGAGCACACACTGCGAAGTTGTCTGAGGATAGTGAGGCGACTGTTTGCTTTCTTTATAAGAATATCAAAGTGCTGAACCCACGATAGGTTCCTGCTGATGGTAACACCTAGGATACGCAAATC
>CABFPE010000072.1:827773-846909 GCA_900660155.1 Hofstenia miamia | reverse complement strand
GTCTTATAACACTACTATAGCATAAGAACCAAGCATAACACATAAAAACTTTTTTAAAAGAAAAACCATCGTTGTGAGATAACAAACAAAATTACGAGTGCTTTATACTTCTGTTAGCACTAAGAAAAATCTAAGTTAAATGTTGCCAGAAATCGTAATTTGATTCTGCATAGATACGTTATGTATAAGCTGTGATCATTGTTTAATATCTTTAGGTTTGACATCACAATATGAGGCGTGTGACAGAAAGATAGCAATGGTGCGAAATAGGGTTAATGTTATGCCTTTAATATAAAAAAAGTGAATTCGTTAGTGGAAGCATAATGTATATTTTGGTCATCAAACTGTGCTGTACACATGCAATAGCCAATACTGTATTAATTTACTAGGCAGGACAATAATGATTTTCGAATTGGGACTTTATTATGTTTCACCAAGATTTTCATCCATTAATGCTTGTGAGAACGTTCTTAGTAAACCTAAATAATTGTAAATTATTGGTAATTTTTCTTAATATATATGTACTATGTTATCATATCAGCATAAATTTCATGAGGAATGGAAGCATCTGTGCTCTGTTGAGGGGGGGAACGTTCCCCCAGTTCCCCCCCTCTGGGTGCGCCTCTGGTAATATTAATACACTGAAGAGTAATTTTTGTAAGCATTTTTTGTTAATTATTTTTGTGCACATTAAACTGTTTAGCATGATGACGCTAATTAGAGGCACTATGAGTTTTTTTAGATCCTAATAATACCTTATGAAAAGGTAATGACGAATGATGTTTCTATTTTTGTAAATTGATAGTTGATTTTTAAAGTAGGGCATTCCCACACAATGTATTGCAGATTTGTTCATGTAGATATAAATCTAAAGCTGGGCTATTACTAAAGTAATTGGTGCTAATGAAGCTCATTGTTATCAAGCATTCAGAAAATTATAATTTTAAGCAATGCAAAATTTATTGAATATGTCTCTAATTTATTGAGTATTTTTTGAATTAACTACACTTTTGTTTAAAAATTTTGCTTTTCTAAGTGTAGAAAATCCATATATATATATATATATATATATATTATATATATATATATATATATATATATATTTAATATCTAACCTTTGAATAATACAGCTAAAATTTAGTAATTCATAGCTATGCCCCTCAATATTAATTTATTGACATATGATAGAGCAGTTTAAAAATCTTTCAGATGATGCTACACCTGAGCATAGCAAAATAACCTTTAACTGTTGACTGGGTAATGAAATTCCCAAGACTGATTTTGGAAAATTTACAGAATTATAATTACTACTATTAAAGCAGGTTTAAAAATTGCAAAGCATGCACTAATATTATTATTTTTGTGGATTAAAAATATACAAATATGTAAAAAGAAAATTACAATCAATTTTCAATATTTATAAAAATGTATATTTTTTTATCAGAGATAAAGTCAGGCAATTTGGTCATCCACATTTCAAAATACCAAAATTGCTTTTAATTATTATATATTGCTAAAAAATATTTTCTGTAATATTTTTGAAATAGTTTAGAAATGGAGGAATGCTGTTTTCAATTGAATCTCATATTATCCCTTTAAAGATTGTTGCAGATCCATTCTATTGTTAACTTAATTGTTGCATTATGGATATCAATTTTTAAAGTGAAGGAAGTTAATAGAGTAAAATCCACACAACTTCGATACTAATCTCTATTAAGTATTTCAACACCTAGCATTTGAATAAATTATTGAACGCAACCTCGTTGGTATATGTTATAATAATTTTGCCATAGCACCTTCTCTTGCAGAGAAATAATAGCAAATACAATCTTAGTCTAATATATATATGAACAGCATCTAAAAGAAATTGGCAATCCATATCCGCTTCAGTTGTTTGATAAAATTCATATAAATAAACTGAAGCATATGAGAATTGGATGCGATTTAAAAAAATTTTATTGTTACTGGTGATGGGAAATTCAATCGTTTTAAATGACAATTGTGATTGCAGAACAAATGGCATGTCTTGATTCAAATATTGCTCCAAATTTGTTGAAATGTTTTAAGATTGGAAAACTATATTGAATAACTATGACCAAGTGTTGCTTTTCTAATGTGGCAATGTAAATTATTCGAGGGTAATGAACACAATTTGTTTACCAACATTTCAAAATTGTAGATTTATATCTCATGAATGCATGATTGCGGTGACTTTAACCCACTATATAACATCAATATTTCAGTCTGTGAACAAAATATTTTGAGTAGACTACAATAGCTTCTTCAATATCATTCCACATATTACGGAGAAATTCGATATACAGGGTGTCCATAAAGTCTTTAGACAATTTTAGGAATTCATTAATATTATAACTGAAGTTGGAGATCTCTGAAATGTTTGAATAATATCAAGTAAATATGCAAGTTCTTATTCCAAACATAAATATATTTCTATCTGAGCCACATTTGTAGCACGGAGGACATCCAAACGATATCCACGTCCTTCTTAACCTTTTCTTCATCAATTGTATTCACAGCAGCAGTTATTCTTTCCTTAAGGTCAGTGATGTCCCTTACTTTGGTGCTGGAAGCAACATCCTTCACGTAACCCCACAAAAAATTCCGATGGTGTTGTATCCGAGGCCACCTCCTCCAATCCAGGGGGCAAGAAAATTCACTAACTTTTAATCCCCAATGAGGCGGTGTTCCATCGTGCTAAAAGAAGGTAAAATAGCTGTTGACTTGATATTGTTTAAATATTTCGGAGATTTCTAACTCCAGTTGTAATATTAATGAATTTTTAAAATTGCCTAAAGACTTTATGTACACCCTGTATAAATACCTATTTATTGCTTTCTAGTGAATAGTTTACATTTGAATATTCAGTTGCCATACGAAAAGTAAGCACAACTTCCAATAAAAAACACTAAGTAATTATCAAAATACAGAGCTTAGTAAATCATATTGTTAATATTTGGAAAGGAAATTCACTTAAGATTGGAGATATTACACATTAATACAGCACGTTTTTTGTGAAAATAACTGCTCTATTTTAGTTCCAATCTTTGATATTATGATAAGACTTTTATTTTCTTTTGTTAGAGTAAAACATTCCTATAGTTTCTATACTTTAAAGCTATAATGTCATTTTCCCATATTTATTTTAATTTAAAGTTAATTGTCTGACTATTCTGACATGATTGAAAGAAGCGAGCGAATATTGGAATTTTGCATGCTTCATTAGGGAGAATCACCTAACACACCCTCACTCTGATAAGCAATTAGTTGAAATGTGGACAAGTGTCATTAGCAAAAGCTAGAATTCAGTTATTTCAAGTAACCTGTTTCTTGGTGTTAAGGAATCCTAACAGCTACTGTACATGTTTTAGCCCCTATTTCCCCTAAAGATAAACTGTTTCAAATTAAATCATCTAAAAATAAATTGAAACAGCTTTTTTTCATTTTACGAAAATATTTTAGGCATTACAAAATTAATACATGCATTTTAAAATTAATTAAATTAATGATATAAAACTAGCCTGGAAGTCCTGTCCTCAACTGTGTTTTGGGTTGGGTATGGCCTCTGCCATAACTCATTCCAATGGTTAGATCTGGCAAAATTGTGTTGAAAAACTAGATAGGGTAAATATATTAAGATAGGGATTAAAAATAGATTTACTGGCAGGTAATCATTAAAATATTACATTCCACTGTACAGAATGTGTTTGGGGTAATAGTTTTGTCAAAGACGGTAGATGGAATTTTTTCATACATTCCTAAGACAACAGTAGCTTAGCACACCTATTTGCAAAAGCCTTAAGGTAATTTTGAAGAATAGGATTTCATCTTTCGTACCATACAAGAACGATTGCGTTTTGTCATCGCTATCAGAACCATTGCATATGAAAACCAGTAATGCTGTCACTTTAACAATGAGTGCTTAACTCAACTTTTCTGAAATAAGTTGGTAGAATGGTATATTGATATTTATGCTTAGATACCCTCTTCAAATGGCGAAAGATAAAGTTTTTTGTAATTTATTTAAGGTAAGCGAAAAATTTTTGGAAAAATTTTCATGTCCAAGGTGAACACCCGCCCACTTGCTGTCTCAAAACGTGGGCCGCCCTTGTCAACTTGGCCCTTTTGTTTTAAATTGACTTGCAACGTTTATTCAAATAGTCAGAATGTTACTAAAACCCAGCAATACAATAAACAAACAAAATTCTATTGGAAAACAACAATATCCATGTATAAATCATTATAATAATTATAATAGACTATATTGTCGTATCATACTATACGACATTTAGAGCAATAGCAAACTAAAAATGATGTGCAGGAACTCGACCAGTCGAATTTGTTAATAAAAAAGTTCCAGAAGAGGGACTTTAATTCAGTTTTGACATAAGTAGAGAAATTATATAGATTAATTTTTGTGTGGAGGTGAATGCAATCGGCTAAAGTAATTATTCTTCTGAAGAAAAATTGCAGTGTTTTAGCCTTGTGTAATGGTTGCGATTTGAAAAGCTGTGGCATGCTAGATCTGAGATTTGATTTTCTTGGTATGTATGAGGTAATATACAGTTGATAATCTAGGTCATAAGAGTCATTTAGCAGTTTATTGAAAAACAGAAAATCCAGCAACTTTAGATGAAGAGAAATTGGGAGAATGCTTAAATTGTATAATCGGTCTTGAAAATTTTTCTATTGTGACTCTGAAATCTCTCAAGGCGCTTCAGATCAGAAGTAGAGGGAAACCAAGAAACAGAACCATAAAATAGGCTGGATACAATGAAAGATTTATAAAGATACGCTTTGTTTTTGGAGGCAACATTGAAAGAGATAGTACGTTTGAGTATCTTAAATGTGAAGTTACAGGTTATTAATTTGTTATTAATGTGTATAGACCAGTTTAAAGTGGAAGATATCGTAATGCCCAGGTCTTTGACAAACGATGAGGCAGCTACAGAAGGCATAACTATACTCATCAATCGGAGGTGGGATTATAGGCAACTGGAATTTAGAAATATTAAAATTCATGCCATTATTAACACACCATGATTGTAATAAAGTGAAAAGCAGCAGAATTAGAAGTTGTAATGCTAAGGTCATCAGCAAACAATAATGGTAAACATTCAATAGAACCTTCAGGGTGGTCGTTGATGAAAATAAGAAGCAGTAATGGCCCAAAGGACGGGTCCTTGTGGGACCCCAATAGTGATTGGTAACAGATTACAATGAATACCGTTTACAATGACCACTGGAGAACGGTCAAATAAGGAAAAACTGAAAAGTAATAATAACTTTTTATCAAAAGGGTAAGATGTTAGTTTGTTAATCAGCAAGGAATGAGGTACTTTCTCAAAATTTCCTGAGGTCACAATATAATGTAAAAGATGGTTCACCTGAGTCAACGCATTGTAAATTCGATCAAGGAATGTTAACAACTGAGTCGTTGTAGAACGTCTTTTTATAAAACCAAATTTTTTGTTAGAAAAAGTCTTCTTGACATATAATTAGACATAAGCTTTTTTCGAATCAATGCGAGTTTTAGAAGTTGACTAATCGGTTTGTAGTTGGAGACCAATTAATTTTTACCACTTTTTAACAAGAGATAGATATATGAAATCGTCCAATAGTCGGGGAAACAATCGGTATTGAGAATATAATTGAACAAATTGAAGATGTGAGGAGACCATGGAATAACATATTAAATATAAACGGCAAAACAAAATGATAATGCACATGGAAATTATATAAAATATGCTCAATTGTGGCCCGCATTTCTGTCAGCAGTTTATTTATCTCTGGACAACAAGGTTCATGGCCCATGTTGGCCAAGTAGGCCTACAGCCGGTCATGTTCGACCCTTGCTAATTCCTGTCAAATAGCACAAGCCGGAATGAGTCGCGTATGAAAGGTCAGAAACCTTAATAAAACTAAAAAAACTAAGTATCAAATGATGCTTCATCTGACCAAATAAAAAAATCGTTTTATGTGACACTTAAACCATAAACTATTTGTGATATTTAATATCATCTGAGGGTTACAAAAAGTGTCCCTAAAGCCAGTTCTAATTGTTGTTACTACCACATCCGAGTCATCACTTTTGTAGTCACACTAAATTACATTGATATAGCTGATAAAAGCATGTTTCTAACAATTCTTCAAATGTGTTACAAGGTTTATTTCTTCAATTCAACTTAGTTTCATGAATCCCTTTATCAGCAAGAAAATAGCAACATCTTTATCGAAAGTAAATCTCAAAAACAGGAATCACTTTAGCATTTAGAAAAATACAGCGATTTGAATTCAAACAAAAGCCTTCATATTTCAAAATATCATCATCAAAGTTTCTATTGAAATTTCAATTAGAGGTAGTGCGATAAAACTAATTGTATTAATCAGAACAGAAATATTTTGGCCTTTAATTCAATTAGCATTTTAAAGTTGAATTCAAATATCGTTTGTTAGAGTTAAGTGGTTTGTCAAAAGGGTGTGAGTCCACCTGGAATTTCCAGAAAAAAAACTGAAATCATAACCCTTGAAAGAGTTTGACTCTATTTCCTTCTTTGACAAAAAATAAGAAGTTTTTTGTGCATTTTCTATAGATATTTAGAGTTATTTAAGAGGATAAAGTTTTCATGGATATTTATTAAGAAAGTTGTAAAACGCCTTTTGGGCTGTCTTTGAAAACTTTGCCTTTACCCTAAACCTTAAGTGAGTTACCAAAATCATTGTTATTAGATAGACCAAGGACAAAATTATATCTCAGTTTGACATTAACCTGTTTCCTAGCAATTTGATACCCAATAATTTTCATAAAGTTTATATAATAATCTTGAATTAAATGAACTTTTGAATATTTGTGCTCGATAGTTTTCAAGTATCCCACTGCTAATCTTCAAATTGTCAGCCATAATTGTTTGCATTATATTCTTAAAAAATATGATAAATACATAATTTTGAGAAGTAAATATGTACCAAATTAAGTTTTCTTGATGTTGAATTATTTATTTCTAGTTGTACATAAAAAGTGTTCTAGTAAAATTTTCTAAAGTACCTGTTTCTCGTGTGCTAAATTTTTCGACTTTATGCGTTTACTCTTGATTAAATCAGTAATGCTTAGATGATTTAATGGAGTTTTCTATGCAACTACTCTTTCATAATTAGGGTCTCTACAATTCAAAAGCTGTTAGATATTTTTATATTTATTATAAAGTACAATGTACACATTTACTAAAACTTGTAGACTGCACGGTACAAATGTGTAAAGAGCATTTGCTTCTAATGGTAATTCCTTAGAAGTCAATATTTTCTTCTGCCGCCGACGTATTGATATACAACCCCCGAATGTGAATGCGAACAATATGCTGAGAATCTAAAAATATTATTTATTATGAAAGTTACTGATGAAATTGTACAATGCAAAACACGACTTATGAAAATAGTTGGTTAGTCGTCTACCACTAAAAAATTTTTTTCTTAAAATCTTATTACATTGAATAAGAAGATCGCTTTGCTCATTATAAATTCACTCTCAAAACAATGGGTTTGTTTCAAAATATCACAATTGACAATGAAAACTTCAATTTCTAATTGGGAACAAATCAACATCTTATTTGAGAAGGATTTAGGAATTTTTTACAAAAATCTATTGTTTGATTCAAATTATGTTATATGTAATAGTAATTTCATACTTAGCAAAAAATTATTTTGATATGCATTTATTCTGTAATTAGAATAAATTTGAAATTGAAATAATTTACTGTAAAGAAGTGATTAGGGAAATTGCAAAGTAAAACACAATTGAAAATTTATTACAAATTCATAATGTGGAACATACCTTAGTCCAGCTGCTGAACACATTTCTCTTCTTCTGCACTTGCAATTCAAAGCCATTTTATTCGGTGTGTAACAAGGTTGATTAAGTTGACACAATCTCTAAAAAATGTTTTGTTAAATAAATTTAAATGCATTCCGCTTCAGGCGGATTATGATTATTAAAAAATATAAAACACGACTACCCCAAATAATGATACATGTTTTTTGAGAAATTACCAGTGTTGTATACATTCAATTATAAAAATAGTGAATTCATGGAAACGTATAACATCGATAATTTATTATTGATAAAATAATCTTCATCGTGTCATCGCAATTTATATAGTATTTTCAAAACTGATGTAAAATATTTAGCAATGGGGCAAGAGAATGTTCGGAAACTTTTTAATGAATTAAATACAGCAAATGAAGAATGGTTTTCAATAGCTTATAATTCAACACAACCATTGGAATTTTGCTTGTTTCAACATACACTATTTTTTTATTAGAACCAGTAAATTTTTGCTGAGGCTCAACTGTTCTTATTTTTTTGGCAGTTTGAGCCTTAAATTGTTCTTATTTTGTTCTTATTTTTTCTGAGGTAAAAAACAAATTTTGGCTATTTACTTTACTATTTAGGGGATTTTAGATGCCACTGATTCTTTTTGCGCATAACTACTTTATATTTTTATTATCGTTTTGTTTGATTCTCCTACGTTTAGTATTTTTAAACTTTTGGAACTGTAAATAAGTATCTTTTGTTACTATTCATTGAAAAAATCAAAACAAAAAAACTACTTTTTAAATACTTTCAGCCTCACTACCGTTCTTAAATTGTTCTTATTTTTTGGCATTTTTGAGCCTAATGTTCTTATAAAATTGTTCTTATAAAAAAAGTGTACAAGGTTATACATGTTTACTACTTAAAAATATTAGCACATTTCAAATGAATTTATGAGTTTCCTGTTCATGGAATTATGCTAATAATCATATTTTCCTTAATAGTTTTAAAAAGTTACTCATTTTGGAGAAAAACCTTAAGAAGAACCGTATAATTGTAATCACGGTTCAAGAATTAAGAGCAGGATACATACAATACTATGCGCTTTGTGAAAGCCTTTGCAATGAAGCAACACAAATCCTTATGAAAAAGGCACCTCGTTCAACCACGGTGTGACAGATTTTGTTTTAAGAGGCTTGTCTACAGTTTCTAAATAAATTGCGAAGCTGATTTGAATTGAGTTCCCTAACTCAATGCCAAAGAGTTACATACAGTGACAACTAAGAGGACTAAAAGTCAGGTTTGTCTATTAGGCAGAATTTGGATCCCCACCCACTCCATGAACATTTTCGTGGAGATCAATATGACAAATATTATGCGCATGTACATATTTATATAGCTATGTTTGCATACTTATGTTGCACTAAATTTATGAAACTTCATATATATGTATATATATATATATATATATATATATAGATATATATATATACATATATATTCTTATACCAACCAGTTTCAACTTCTGGTAATATGAACTTACAGCCTGTTATAGACTTTCATTGTTTGGAATCTTTATTATATTGTTGTTTAATTTTTCTTCAAATTCTATGTTTAGCCGGAATTTGATTAGTGCACATTTTTGCATATTTGCAATTCTCGCAAATAATTTCAATGGCTTCCTCAGACATTTTCTCTGTTGTTCTGTGATGTTACTTACAATCAGCTTTGTTGCATATAAATATATCGGAGAGATATACGTTTGCAATAAGAATAACTTCTTGTCTTTATTTAGATATTTCAGAACAAAATATAGTCTTCTGATACTTAGATTGACACATTTGATAATATAATTAACATATGAACTCCATGTAATATCATCATCGTGTAGATGCCCAAGTATTTATATGTATGAATTACTTCGATTAACTTTTCCTTAACACACACACATATATATATATATATATATATATATTACTTAAATGGTTTAGATAAGACTACTGCGAACGTAACCACAAATCATTTAATTCATTCTTCAATTATATTTATTGAATTTTAGTTAAGGATTAGTCGCTGTTTGGGGTTTTTTACCTCAACCATATGCAATAGGATTATGTTGATGTGATAGGAATATGTTGAAATTTAATAAAATATAATAAAGTTTTTCATGGGGTTAAAAATATCTTAGGCAGCTATCGGTTTTCTTCTTCCGACAATTAACCTTTAATAGAATGAATGCATTTGATGCGACTTCTCGAGTCTAGCATACTACGTATAACGCCAATTTTTGTTATTAATATTTGAAATTGGGAAATAATTATGTTGATGCTTGCCAAATTAAATTTCAGAGAAGTTATCTGTAATTATTACAAATTTTTGCAAAATACAAGATTTTCTGAGACAAGAAAATCAATTGTTGAGGTAGAAATTGATTGATTTTTGTTTTAATATTAAAATCAACGTGTTTGAACCGTGTTCTCAACGTGTTTACAATGGTGTCTAAGCCAAATATATATGAAAAAGAATTTAATGCGATAGGTTATAGTATTTATTTAATAGCTATATTTTGATAATTTACGAACTAGCTAATCGTATATCTAGAATTGTCTGCTTAATTAATCAAGTGGAGAATTTCCAATCATTTTATTGATAATATTTGAGAAAGCAATTTTGAATAATATTATAATGCAATCTTACCATTTTATGTGTTATTTTTGGCATTAAACGTGAATAAAAACGTCTGCATGGGCATTTAATTGGTAGATATGAGACAAAAATTTAAAGAAAATTTTTTAAATTCATCAATATTAAGGATACAAATTGCAATAAAATAAAAAAAACGCAGTTCATTGCATATTATCTGAACAACTTCAGACTTTTATATTTAGTAATAAAGGACGTAGGAAATTATAGAGTTTGTAAAAAATATTTTAAAAACCTTCTCATAATTTCATTAAAATATTAGGAAAATATGGAAGAAATTCATTGGAAAGTGAGAGAAATTTGTAATATATATATCAATAGCGATCTATGTTTATACCGGTATATATATATATATATATATATATATATATATGTATATTTATTTATATCTCCCGCTAAATGTTTCTAAAAACCTCATTATGACCGCGTAGTATCTTTTTGATTTACCTACCCCTCATGTTAAACATATTGAAGTTTGAGTGAATACTGCGGTAACAATTGCCATAAAATAGGTATTTTGGGGAAAAAGGGCGATTGAAAACTAAATGCCTGAGAAATTTCGGACCATTTTCCGCCAAGTGCAAGGTTTTTGCATTTTCCCTAGCAAAAGCGGGATATGTATATATATATATATATATATATATATATATATATATATATATATATATATATATATAGATCACTTTTTGTATAAGCACTGCATCTCAAACTACGTCATATTTATTTTTCATATATTCTTTTCAGAAATTTTTGTTCATCATTTTTATAAAGAAAATAATGCTCTAGAAACTCAACAAAGTTTATATTTATTAAAAATCTTTAATGCTATCATCCGCGATCCTTCGAATATATTTAAGCTTATGCTTTCCTTAAGGCAAAGCTCGCTGATCAATACCTCTTAAAAATTAAGTCAGCTATGAAACAGCTTATTATAAAAAATGCAAAGGTGCATCTTAGGGGTGCCCACTAAAAAGATTGCTGCCAACTCAGGTTGCCACTTCAATTGCTGGGAATCTGTAAAAAAACTAGTTAAAAGTGCAAAAAATACCATTGCTACAGTAAATCCAGCTTTTCGATTTTGTAATTGATTAAAACGTATTTGTAGTCTTCCATGTCACAAGGAAGACTGCAAGCAGACATATAATGCTGACATTGGAAAATCATTTCTCGAAAAAATTAGATTATTCAAAATTGATTAATGATTTCTATCAAAAAATAAAATTTTTCATTGCCATATTAACTGTGTAGCTATTTCTATGATAAAATGCTAGTTCCTCTACTTTTTAGTGTATATGCTATGCTAGTGGTATCTAATCATATGAGGATGAGAAAAATAATGGTTGAAATTAGTTTTCCATGCATAAGCCAATTTTAATGCAATATTCATAGAGCCAAGATATCTTCATTTGCTCAGCAACATTAGATTAAGCTTTACCAAATCAAAATGTGAAGTAATCGATAATTTCAGTCACAGGGAATTATTTTTGATAATTACCTAATTATTAATAACAAGTCCTAGTCTATTAATAGTCTTTAATTTAGACACTAATGTCTCAGAATCTTCATCACAGCAGCTTTCTATACACTTATTTTTCTACGAGGATTATGGCACTATACAAATAGGCACTTAGTTTCGTTATAATTCTTTGAAAATATTTGAAAAATTATAACTTACATTGACAAGTGTTCAGAGATTGCAACACAAGTAATCGAGTATAATGTGTATTTATTAGCAGTGTTTTCACATCACAGATCACACTTTATTACTGAGAAAATTAATTTTCAATAATACAAGTATCCTTGCTATTGATCCATTTAAATATTTCCAATCATCATCGATTCAAAGCTTTGAATGACCAAATACAATAAATTGAAATTAAAATTCTGCTAATGTAAAAAATATTTCGTAGGAATTACCTCCTCATTCTAATAATTATTTTGTTCTGCGCATTTGTCATTAGGTACTTAAATCACGAAGTGCCCTATTTTCAAATTTGAAGGAAACACTAATTAAAAAAAAATAGAACTACGACATAAAAGGACCCTTAATGGTTTGCAAAAGAAATTCTAGTTAGACTAAACTATTTCGCAAACTTGCATTCTTCCCTATCAATGGATCCAAATCAATATTGCGATGCAATATTTTTAAGTTGCTAAAGGAATCTCAACATATAAGATATAGATCCTTGAATTTAGAAAGTTTATTTCAAGATCCAAAATATAATCATAAATTCAAGGAATCCAATTTTTAAACAAAGATATTATGGTACAATGGAATAGCCCTCCTAACATTATTAAATCAACGCGAATTTTTGAAATTGCGGAACTGCGCAAATAAATGGAATCTTAATGCAAAAATTCACATGGGAAAAATCATGGACTTGATACAACTTCTGCAAGAACGATTATGCTATTGCGAGAAATGAAGTCAAAGATTACACGTCAAGTGAATCTTAAGGAATTTTTTAATATACAAGTTCTATATTTTAACAGTTCAATAGCTTTAATGTTTGTAAAATACATTAAAGGGTTGTTATGAGATTAAAATCCAGGAGGACATATCTTATGTGAGACGTAATTGTCTCCAATTCGCATCAATGTCTCAACGATGAAACAAATGTCTGCTACATTTTCAAGAATCAACTCTTGAATCAAAGTCTCTTTGCAATTGACAGACCATGGACTTAAGAGAACACATGATAGTTTTTGTGTGCCTGAGCAATCACTTAGGTCCTGGAGTCAATTTGAGGGTGCAGACGTAGATTGATAAGGTTTTCCGTGCACATACAACACCAAGTTGCGAATCTTGATGTTGCATGTTGTATAATTTTCTGATTGTAGCAACTGCCATGAACATGAACTTTAAAAAATTTGATTTATTTGTAAAAATGTAACATAACTGTAAAAGTTTTCTATGACATGGAAACAATAAAAAGTTAACTGTATGTTTAAAAAATTTACTTGGTGCTTGTAGGTGTAACTTTGTCAATGCACCCAATAAATTACACATAGGTTCATACGCGCACCTTACAAAGCTTATTTTCTAATTGAAATTGATCTGTCAATCTCAATCTCCATGTGGTCCTTACAAATCTATTCCATTTTATCCATACCTTAGTTATAATTAGTATGACTTCTTCATATTTTGTATTTATTCTGAAATTAGTCGGTATCATCAGTTTGATAACTTAATAGCTCTGTGCTCATTGTTCTAACAGATCAACTAAAGTCATATCTAGTTAATAGTTTTCTAACTATAAATACTATTTATTTAATAATATTAATTTGCATCATTATCAGCATTTCTTCATCAGAACCTCTTTTTGGCAATTTTCATTACTTGCAATCAAAATTATGTGTTTGACTTGGTTTTTTGGTTTTTCAATGATACAAAATATCACTCTTCAATTTACTGGTTGCTTGTTTGAATCCAATTAGCCGGTGTATTGAATAAAAATTTGAATGAAGTATCAATTCTATATCTGTAAGGATTTCCCAATCAATATTACACGGATAAGCTGATACAAAACAACCGAAAATGAGGAAACGATGATATACAATTTTTGCAGCATACTAAATTGAAATCTTCAGCAAACTATTTTTTTTAACAGTAATTAACTTGACACAAATATAAAACAATATACTTACTTGCTCATTTCGATTAAACTCTTCAAAACAATTATTAATAGCAAGGAAAAAAAGAAATCAATTAATTATTTTAACTTGAAATGCACAGAAAAGTCGAAATTAATGTGTAGAAAATAATTGGCAATTCACTCCAAAAAAGAATTTTTTGTTGCATTGCGAACTGCTTTAGAATAAGGAATAACTTCATTATTAACTTAAATTTTTTTCAATATAATGCAAAAATATTGAAGTCATAAATTCTTGACACGATCTTAAGCAGGTTTTAGCAAAAATAACCCAGGGCAAAATGCCTTTTATAAGTGTTATTCTTATCGAACTTAATTAGAATTTTTTCGTTAACATTTTTGTAGATAGTCATATTAGTTAGTGAATGACTCTATTTAATGAATTCATCAGTTCTAGTTATTTAAAGCTTTATATATATAGACTACCTTGTATTCTCTTATCTTTTGTTATCCCACATTGAAAATTTGCAAAATGTGTTGGTAAGCGTATAGGAGAACTTAAGCAGAAACAGAAAATTTTCAATATGGAGCTGTTAAGCACTCTAAATCTGACATACAATGCAACTCCAAGTATAATCGTAATATATTTATAGTTTTTTCTCTTTATTTCATTTATAACGACCTTTGCATTACACCCTGGAAATGCTAATCAAAAAGTCAGAAATGTTATCTGACTTTGTGATCACTCTTTGGTTTTAATTAGCAAATCAACTCTAGCTAATAAAAATCTTAAGTAATTATATTAAAAATATATTTTTGATGGTGTAGGAAAAAGCAAAGGAATCAATTCGTAACTCGTAGAATAGTGGCTGTCTAATTGTAGATATGCCTAAGTATCCATTGACAGAAAAGTTTTCTCTTATAAGAAGTCATATATATATATATATATTATTACAATTCTTCAAATACGAAAATAACTGCAATCTACTCATCTAATTGTCCACCTTCCTCACATATATAGGTAATCACAAGCACAAACAAAAGTTGAGTCTATTCCAAATTTACATTGAAGAGCGAACCGTAAATATGCCAAACCCTAAGCTAACCAATTTGGCTGTCTAACAGTACACATTTATGTGGCATATTAAATGCATACTGTTTTTGGAAAAAAATAAATTTTTATCTTATTATTGCTAAGTGAAATAACAGAATGTGATTGTAATGTTTTTCACCCCCTCCTATGGTAGATATAGTGGATCCTTGCTTTATAAGAATGACATTTTTGCCCAAGATTTGTATGAATAAAAAATGATGTTTTTTGATCCTAAGGAACAATGTTCACTACATATGTTTGGTTACATCCTGAATTTATTGTTAGCAATGTGAACTAGATTGGTAGTGATATGTAAAAGGTCGGTAGAGTCAATGAACTCTTCCTTATTAAAGCATCTTTTGTCTCGTCTCCGATTATCACCCCTTTAATTTGGTCGTAGACTTGATAATGTTTTTGTGCTTATGCGTGTGTACAAACGGAAGAAAACGTCATTCACCATTGTCCACTGACGAACTGTTTTAAAAAATTTACCAATTTCAACCTTAGCAATCCCTGCGAGTATTTCAAAGGAAGACCAAAACTTAGTTGGCAAATGATCAACAATTGTCTCTCTGTATTTGGACAATACGCCATCTTTGTTATGCTTGTCTATCTCTGCTAATTTTAATTTGTACTGGTGAACTGTCACTAAAAATGTGTGCAAGAAATGTAACATAATTTAATATAAAATTTTAGAAATGAAATATATGGTGATCACCTAGGTAGTGTTTTGCGGGGCATGCCCAGGCCCGCCGGGCAGAATGGAGGGAGGGCACCGAGCATCACTGTGACCGGGCGGGCGAGCATCGGGCGCTCAAATAACCGGGTATATGTTATGCCCACTTAAATAAAATGTAGTATAATCATAAGATAATATGCTGTAATGACGTAAGCTTTTTCTGCCTTTAGAAAGAAATTTAATAATTTACCGCGAAATATTTGATTTACCACAAAAATTTTTAAATTTTGTTGCACATTTGCTGTAATAAAATGGCAGAAAGGTAAAACACTGATCTCTATTTATGATCTTTGATAGAATTAATTTATCTTAAAGCAGTCGTAAGAAGTTTCTCACTAAAAGACAAAATTATATAGTACTTTTGTGCATTTTGAGTTAATTTCATAGTTTTTTACGTTTTTCTAAATAGATGGTGGTCGGACCGGGCTGCCCGTTTTTGCCCGGTGAATTCCAACGAGAATTGGAAGATAAACTTGCGCAGGGCGGGCACGGGTAGCGTTAAATCTAAAAATGCAAAACACTACACCAGGGACAGGAGCACGTAAAACCGTTCACCGAAGGAATATAATCTAAGTCCCATTTTAGTGAATGAGTATTTTGGGTCCTCAAATGTCTTCTTCACAAAATATTTTGCAATTTATATTACATCACAGACGCATGAGAAATGCATGGGATAATGAAGTGCCTCTTGGGAAATATCATTGGAGAGAATGAGCTGTAACAAATGCTCTGGAGATAGGAAAATCCAGTCAAGATGATACATGCATTATAAGGAGCGGTATGGGCTGCATCCCATCCAATAATACGTACGATTTTATTTTTCTTAAAGATATTTAATACAATTTATGAACTAGTTTAAGCAATTTACTAATTGTAGGATACATATAGTATTGTCTAATAATTGAATACTATAGATTAAGAATTCTTGGACGAATCAGGATTTTATTCTTTAAAAATTAATTCCTTAATCTACTTGAGCAAGTTTTTAGTTTCTTGAGCACTATTAACATTCTTGTCTTGAATAGTATTTATTATTGAATTTGGTATTTTTGTGTAGCAAAGGTGGACACTTCTTCACTATTTCAAAGAATTTAATATCCGTATTTATTTTTAATTAACTGTCTTGGTTTACAAATTGTAAATTTTGAAAAACTAGAAATTCGCTGTTGAGTTTCAAGAAATCAGTTATTCTAGACTGAAAATTTCAAACTGCCTTGATTTACGTGATTAAAATAAATGAATGGAGGCTTTAAAAAATAGCATTTTCTAGTACCTGTATAGAATAAGCCTTATAGTTTCTATACTGATACTAAACTTCGTTTGAATTGATTCAATATGTTTATATAAAATAAAATCTAATTTTCTTTTGGGTTTTCAGAAGAATTGTTACAATAGTCCAGGATGGAAAATGGTCAACCCGGTCCGACCCAGTTCATACATTACTCCTATACATAATATATATGTTTGGGCTTTCTATTCTCTCATATCTTTTATGAAATATCCTTCATAAAATCATGAAATTTCAAGATGTAGAAAAATAGACTGCTTGCAAAATTTATTGCAAAATTGGAAATTTCTTCACTTAAAGTGTACAAAATGGCCACCATTATGCTCGACACAGAGTTCAAGTCGGGTAGCAATACTTCTGTAGACTTTCTCACACTTTTAAATTCCAGTTGTTCTCATTTGGTTCAAAATCACATTTTGAGTTACATAGTGTACGAGATTTTTTGACGAGACCACGATCTCTTCATACTCCTCACAAGAAAAATCCATGGAAGTTAAATCAGTAGCCCTAGCTCGAAATTCAGATTGAAGAAAAATGGAAGACACATACCAATTCTAGCAACCAGAAAATTTATAAATTGTGTTATTATCAGACAAAGACTCTGAAGTAAGATTGCCAAACAAAATCAGGAGTCACTATTAAGATTTTCCAATATAGGAATTTACTGCCATGCTTGAGATATTTTCAATCAAAACCTACTGGTTCCTTCTTGCATATCAATTTGCCTTTAACTAATATAATCAATGTTCAATTTTTTCTGGAAGTAAATACTGACGGATTTTTTCAAATGTAAGTTTTGGTTAAGCCAGTTGAAGTTGGAAAAAAATTGGTTTAACTTTAATATTTGATTTTTAAATCATTTTAAAAAGAAACTTTTAAATTCGCCTAAATTTTAAATTCTAAAATCTCACCGAGATATACTAATGTGCACACAGATGAACTCACGGAAAATTTTAAATATAGATTTCATTTGGTGCGATTCACAATATTAATTGATTACCGATACATTGATCAAATCAATCAATTACTAAAATCCCATTTCATTGTAAAATTAGAATGACAAGCAAACAGATAATCTTAAGCTAGAGGCCTCAAGTAATTCGGCAAAAAATTTCTTGAAAAACCACTAGTAGATATCTGTATTTACCCAAAATTGCTAATTGTATCCTTAAATACACAAATGGATTACAACTACTAATCTCTTAGACTACTAGGAAGATTGTGAATTCTGGAATGTGGTGACATCTATTCGTTATGGTGAAAAGTTTCAAGTAAGTCAAAATATATATTTTTCTTTCAATCGAAAATCCGATTTTTAGAAATACATTCAAAATTAAGAATGTGAATGATAAAGGAGAATCTTGTCTATCAAGTGGTGTTGTTTTAGATACCTTTATTATTATTGTAGAAACCATCCCAAATTGTAAAAAAATGAATGGATAGCATAAGATTAAATATTATTTTCATTAGAAAAAATAGGTAATAAACAGGGAAGACGCATTTCACTATATTTAGCTCAATGAATTTAAAAAAGTTGAAACCACATTTGTTGTGCATAAAATTTCAGACTATTTTTTCCAAATTCAAAAGCACCTAAAATAATTTATCTAGAAGTGAATATGGAAAATGATATCTATTTTAACAGCTTTGTGAGGAATAGAAAAAGTGGGGTGGCAACCTTGTTCAACAAAATTACATATAATATTCAATAGTAAGAACATTATATTATTCTACACATAGACAAATCTAACATTTACTAGACCTTCTAAATTTTTGCTGTGCAAAAATATCAAACCAATATATATATATATATATATATATATATATATATATATAACATGCATAAACATATAATATCAGAGCAAACAAATGTATATATATATATATATATATAT
>CABFPE010000072.1:762258-794697 GCA_900660155.1 Hofstenia miamia | reverse complement strand
ATCAGAAATATATTGCCATGAACATGCACCCCTAAGAGGAAAAACTACTATTTTAATGAAACCCAAGCACACAAAAATTGCAGAAGCTATATTCATAAAAGAAACTAAGGAGAATCTGTTAAATAAACAATTAAGTCAAAGTCTAAATATCGTATAAGATCTACGAATTACAATTTTAAAATCATAAAATTTGTATTTACCACCATATTATTTTAAAAATATTTCATATATATATATATATATATATTTCCTTATTATGACGTACAATTTCTATGATTGTCTCCATCTATCCTTTCCGTAATAATTTTATTAATCCAAGAAAGAATTTCTTCACATTTTAGACTTCTATCAATAATCAAAAAATTAGAATGTGCAAGCTTGTTGTATTCAGGATTTTTAACAAAAAGTGATGTAAATATACACAAAGTGACTCAATAACTAATGTGCTAAACAAAGCGCATCTGAAAAGGTCATGTAACATTTTAAAGATAAAAATGATATGATCCATTATAATATAATAGTTGTTGAACTACCACGAGTAAAACGTATTGAATAAGTTCTTATAAAAATCGAAATATATATATTAGTATTCTTTCCTTGTTTCATAAATTATTCCCTGGCGGTGTTTAGCCAAAGCCTGACAATTTTACCCGACTTTTTTTACCACAGTGCTACAAATTTAGTAATTATTCAAAGTTATTTGTGTATATCGATTTTTTTATACATTTTATTAATTTTGCACCCTGTTCTATATCCTCGCCGATTATTAGAATGATTTTACGTATAGGTTATCGAGAAAATGCAACAACACAAATTCTTCATTAAAAACGCATACAATTGAGATGCAGTGATATTCTGACTTTGTCCTTGCATTTGCATTCCAGATGTGTATTATAAATGAAACTCTAAATAATTAATATTTTAAAAATCGAAAGGATTGTTATTGACAGCAGTAATAATATTAAGAAAAACTGTCATTTTTCAAAATTAAGGCCTTCTCTGTATTTTATAGAAATCTGTCAATAATTTCTTCCAGTGTTTCAGCATAGTCATGAACGAGGAGGCTCTGCATCTATCATTATTGTATCTTTTCGATTTAGTTCCGAATCAATTGACACCTAGAATTTTTTTACTTAAATGTCAAAATATTTGCATCAAGCACAACGTCATTCCATTATTGAAAATTGTTTAGCCGAAGAATTTAGGTCGAGAGAAACTTGTTTTTGATAAGCAAATCTGGGTGTTAACATGTTTCAAAAGAACAGGACAGAAAGAAGTTAGATTACTCGATGATCAAACATAGTAGGCTGAGGAACTTTAAGTGAGGGACAAATACTTGGAACTTCGTCATCCTTATAGAGTCTTTTATTATTTGATTATTATTATTGAAGGAACATAATGTCTCTCAAAAAAAAATTAATCATTTTTCATAATGGTTCTTATAAAATGTGGACAGCTTTTTTGGGGGTCAAATATGGTATTCCATCTGATGATGTATCATGTGCTTTTAATTTTCTTCAAGTAATTGCAGATATCCAGAGGAAGGTCATCAAGATTTGAATCAATAAAAGAAATGTTTGTATAAAACTTAGAGGGAACCATAATTCATTGAAGCTTATTACCTAAAGTAGATTGATGAAATACGGTAACTATTTGAGGGAGAATTGTTCAAGTCCCAAATTTGTTTGACTTTTTATTTTTACAAGCTTCTGGTATAATTGCGTCAAGTTTACTACAAAGGTATAACACCCAAATTTGGCCATCCATAGCGGATCCTTGTCAACAATGATTACTTTGCGGTTAGTAAGAACTTTAAGAGCAGAGCAGAGCATTTCTTGCAAGAAAATATAATATATTATTTTTNCCTTTTCCCAAAAATTTGATAATTTCAAAAATAGTTCTTGTGTTATTGCAATTCTGTAAAAGACAAAAATGTAGATTAGGACTAAAATTGCAAAAATGGGAAACGACCATCTTTCTCCGAAAGTTTACGAAGCTTTGAGAATGACCCTTCACACCCAGCATCAGATGCAGGACAGTTCTGCAATCTCCTTCATTACAAGGACGCCTTCACCGGAATAATTACACACGATCTCTTTCACTTCATTCCAGTTTTTGCTTTACCAAAGGACCGCTTCTATCCATGTTCCCCATCTGGTCTGCACTGGCTCTGGTGGCACACCTATTGATTCAAACTGTAGTAGTCTGTCCCTGTTTTTAGCAATTGAAGCTTTAATTTCAGAAATAACATCATGAATTGGTGGAACTCTGCCTTAATCATTATTGCGACATTGTGAAGAAGATGATACATGCAGGTGAGATGATGTAAATTTGGATACAATTGAACAAGAATTCTCAAAGCTGCTTTCATGTAGGTTGCAGCATCTGACAGGCACAACAAAAAATCTTCCCTGGGAATCTGAAATTCACCAAAAACTTCATCTAATAATCTTGCAATAGTCTGTCAGTTTGCTTCCTGACTTACAGTGACTTAACTACTAATACTGGATTTGAAAATCTGAAATCTTTCCAAGAAATACGTGAACATACTTTTTCATAGAAATCCGAATTTCGTCAACTATTGCAAAGACTTTTTCACCTCTCAAGTTTATCTTAATCTGGTACAATTTGTCCTCCACAACATCTTACGTACACGGTGGAAAGGGATATTGAGGTCAAGGCAAAGTTTAGCAAATTCATCATCAAATCGATAAGTAGAAAAATTTATTTGCAATAATTCAAGATACTTATCATCATACATAACTATACACTCTGCTTTTACTAATTTTAGGTAACACTCAAATCATTTATATAAAAAGCAAAACGCAAATTCATCCTTTCATTAGTGCAGAAGTAAATATGGCATTAATGTTGGTCCACCACGATACCTTTTTCAACTTTTCAGATTACATGACGCAATTTATTCAGAAGGAATTTAAAGGCAGCAAGGCTGCCGAAAATTTTGCGTGCGGAAGAGCAAAAACATACGCAATATAAATTGCACTATGAATTAATTGGTTGACGGAAGCAATGATTCTGGACTTGAAAAGTGTATCAGGAAATATGATACCAACTTTGGTCTTGTAATGACGAAGTTTTTTGACATGAATATGCTTGAAGGACGTCAAGCAAGCACTTCTGAATTTATGTTTAACAGCATAAAATCCTACTTTTTATCGGGAGAATTTACAGATGCACGTTTTCTTCGCTTGAAATCCTCATTTTCAAATCCTATGATAGAAGTGTATCTTATTTTTTTCTAAGCGACACTTCCAATGTTTACAAACTTTAACAAGTTTCTTCAAACTGAGGAGGAACTGTTCATGAATAAGTTGGCTTCTAAGTTTGTGATAACCGACGTTATACGTCAGTTAAAAGAAGAAGACTTGCTTTTAGTAAGTTAGATGTATCACTTTCTAATAAAAAAGATGAGGATAACATTACAATTTGTATACATACTTCTTGTAGAAGACGTAGAAGACAGTGAGAATGACAAATTCTATGACGCCTACGAGACTGCTTATACATATTGTGTTAAGTGGCTACCCTTGGATGTCTCGATTTATAAATATAGTAGGTTTATTGAGTTTGACAAACGAAATGATTGTAGTGATTTTGACAGATTAATATAGAGTTGATAACTAACTTTCCAAATAGGTATTGACTATTGACAATCCCTTAATTCTGGATTCAGTTGAAGAAGAATTTCAACAGTTCCAGACAATCACAAAAGAAGAAATCCCAGATCATGTCTGGAAAGAATCGTTGGCATCTGTAGTGACGTGAGAAAATATAACCGGATGGACATAATTTGGGGATTTTTATGTTCACATCTGCCAAAACTCAGCGATATAGCGTTGTTTTTACTGATAATTCCACAGCAATGAAGCTGAAGAACGAATTTTTTCAGTGATCGGAAAAAAAATGCTAAATTTAGATCAAGCTTGGATCTCAGGTCATCAATGAATTCCATCATGCTCATTAAGATGAACCGCCCGGAGAATCTTCTACCATGTTACAAATGGCAGTTACCAGAGCAGTTATTGAAAAAGTGTAAATCTGCTTGTTCAGACTACAACAAAATGCACACGTCTGCACAAAATAATTTTTAGTGATGTTATAAGTTTTATTTTTGTTTTTTTATTATTCTGAAAATGATTTTCGTACTATAATCGTTAACTTTGGTGTTTGATTCCATGCGGTTCTTCACCCACTCAAAATTAATGTCACCTAGTTGTTGTGCTGCGGAAAAATAACGGTAATGAATATCACACGAGAGATGTACAACACGACCAAACGCAACATCGGGACATTGTTTTCCGGCAATGTAGAGAGTACGAAATTAAAAATTTTTCCGCCACTCACGGCCAACCCTGGTGGCCCTTTGCGTGACATTAACTTCAAGTTAAACTCAGCTGATAATACTCCCGTTTTTACATGTTCTGAAGTTGGAAGGTATACTTCTTTGTCTGAATCAGTTCTCATGAATGAGAGAAAATATTTAATTATTATTAATTCAACGATCACGCTTCATTTAATTCTAACTCATATTAAGCTGCAATTATATATATTGAAACGGGCGCTAGTAATTAGTTATTTTTAGAGATGGGATTATTGTACCATATATATATTGAGTCTTGCAGTTTCATAAGCACGATATTTTGCTTCAATAAAAAAATTTCAACCTTCTTGACTAATATAGAAAAAAAGTACCATATATCTCAAAGTTCAAAAATAGCGAACATATACAATATATAGAAATTTCAATTTTATTTTTCTATAGACTAGGGTTAGAACCAAAATAATTTAAAATATTTGGCAAAACACTAAAAAATAACAATTTATTTCTTACTTAACAAAAAATAAGTAAATTCTTAGTGTTAGGTGTGATACCTATTAATTCTTGTAGAATTTATGTTCCATGCTCTTCATATATAAGGCTAATTAGAATTTAAAGTTTGGGATTATCATTTTTCTTCCGATTTTAAAATAATTTATGTACTATTCCCAATGAATTTTGAAATATTGATTATATGCAATTGATAACCTTACATCTAATGATCATTTTCTTTTACTAAATTTTGTGCTGAAGAGCAATTGTATGTCTCAGTCAAGAATTTATGTCAAAAGAGCATAAATGTCAAAAGAGCATAAACAGTTCTGGAATTTTATCAAATCACTTGTAATAAATGAATAGACCACTCTTTTAAATAAACCATTTACTTTCTAGAATCTAGAATCAATTAAGGATATCTGAAGATGCTGCAACACCTAAGTTATTTTCAATGATGCATTTCAGTCCCAAGTCAATAACTGAATATTTAAAAAAGAGTTACAACTTATTTGATAATAACTTCACTCTTTGTTTTCTATATCACCTGCTCAGTTCTAGTTTGAGGAGAAACTTTGTATGGACGTAATTCTGTTTGAATTAAGCAGAATGTTAGAGAACACAATTTTTATCGAGATTATTAACCCTCAACTGCCCAGCATGAGTCTAAATTTATACAAACGTTTTGTCCACATTTTCCAAAAATTTCAACAAGTTTATATTCAAATACTCTAACATTTTTTTGTGAACATGCTCCCAATTAATGGAAAACGAAGTACATGAAGGTATTGACTATTTTTAATGAAAACTTTAATTTTTTATAAAGCTTTCAAATCCGTCCCATAACTACTATTCAGTTGATAAAGAAGTCTGAATCCCATGCGAGCAAAGCCAAACTCAGCAATTTCTTTTTCTGTAGATAGACTACCTATGTTCCTTGTTCGTGATGTTGCAAGTGCAGGAAAACGAGAAGTGCTATACACACAACCAAAAGAAAAAAACACCCCTATATGATGTGCTGTGTTCTGCATAAGTTTGTAAGTTATGAACACTTAAAACTATTTTAAGGAAACCATCACAGAATTAATAAAAATTCAACTTTAAAGGTAAATAGCAAAGATTATCGAAATAAGAAGTGAGCTGAAAGCAATGTAAGCTATAGGTTATCTGTTTTTGGCCAAAAAATATTAATCATTCAAAAAACTGCAGACGTTTTATTAATGTTGCTTTTATTGGAGAAAGGAATGTACATTATTACGTACGTCAAACTTCAAATAGATTGTGGGTGAACGTTTATATATTAAAGAATTTAATTCCTGCTGGTAACATGCTTTAATGATGAATAGAAAATAGATATTTTTAAAATGCTTAATTAAATCACTGACGACAATAATGTTTTAATTAACCAAAATAGCTCATGAATATTAAGAAATAGATTTGATGAACATTACCATAAAGAGATTCTACCAAAGAAATAATAAAATTGTATATAAATGAAGAGTTTATTTGAGATAATAGTACTTTTATTTGTTGGATCTTTAATAAAATCATTGTAGGTTTTTGATTTTCTAAAGCTATAATTTCTACCAAATCTTCACATTTTTATCAGTTTTTGATAATGCATATATTTAATTTGAACCGTTCTTTTAAAAAAACAATTGGTTCATCAGCAATATTTTGTCGCTAGATGTCGCTATTAGTAAGAATAAACAATATTCTATTGAAATCTTAGTGGGTTTTTGTATTAGTAGTTTTGCGAACACAAAATAAAGTTATTAATAACAACATTTATCTTAGTTTTATTTCATGCCCAGCAAAATGACAAATCAACCTCATTGTTTTGCAGCAGGATTTGGAAAACATATGTTTATCTCACATTCATTAAGATCCTTTTTCCATTAGTTCTGGATAAATGTGATTGGTAGATACATTATTAAAATGACTGTAATTTTTCAAATATAATACTTACAATAAGTTTTTTCACAGACGATTCCTTTTCCGGTTTTATCAAAGAAATAGTCTTGAGTAAATCCAAAAGATCTCCTTCTGGCAGCAACTTTTCCTCAATGACTCTTTCCAAAATCACTATAAGTTTTTCCGCATGATCTGAAAGTGATGCCAAAAGTACTTTCCTAAACATGCTTTAAATCATGATTGCTTAAACTAAACTATAACAGGCTTTGAAAGACGAATTCATAATTATTCAAATGTTTCCAAAAAGACTTAATAAATGTACAACATAGTTAAGATTACCATAAATTAATAGAGATATCGACACATCTATTGAGGAATGTGTTCTAATGAAAGAATAACATTTTGTAGTGAATTTATTTCATTGCTGAAAATCCTTGACATTATTGAATATTTTTCATAGAAGTTTCAGATTTTTTGTAAAAAAACTTTCGAATTCTGCTCATTCCTAAGGTTCAGAGAATCGGAGATCCATTGAAGCTGTGACTAAACTCAGCTGCTTCCTCTCTATATATGGACCATTCAGATCCTGTTGATGTAGACCATGGGCAAAATCAGCAGGCAAATTCATAAGAAGTAAGTGCAAGAAGATATTGAAGATATGAAGCAAATACAGGATAGATGAGTATTTTTTTAATAAAACATAATAAATTTTAAGAAATTCCTATGAGATTTAAAGCTAAAATATTATTTTTATTTTTTAGATTCGAGTCAGCTGAATTAAGTTGTAACCTAAAGAGTTAGACCACAAAATATCATAAGATTTTGCATAAAATATTAATCTATTAAGTTTCTTACTGTTCCTTTAAGTCATCCTTTACGTTTCTTAAACATTGAAGAATATGCTGCGGCCTCAAATACCTTACATAATGTTGAAGATCTTGCATTTTTTCAAAGACAGTCCTGAGATCGGTTGCATTAGCGATTTCCCTCAATAAGGGTAGAATCTAAAAACTTATTTAATACACTTCTTTTTTAAATAAACTGACATTTTCGGAAAATTTTTTTCCTTTTTCTAGAAGCCATACTTCATCTTTTTCTCGGATTTGGTCCAATGTTGTGAATACATTCTGTGGCATTTGAATCAATTCTTCTTCTCCATAGTAGCTTATTTTTTGACTAAATTTAAGCATTGAAAGTTATAAGCAAGACTGCATGCATCATAAAATGGACAAACCTTAAGATGAGAACACAAAATATTCATTAATTTCTAACGTAAATGATCCAACACTGCTCATACAAATATACATTTTACATTTAGGGTATTGTCTGGTTAAAATATTCTTTTTCATAATTTTAATTTACAAGACTTTAATTAAAAATTTCATTACAAATTGTTAAATTTAGACATATGTGTCCATAATTTCAACACCCAGTGTGAAGAGACGTACTCGGGGTTACATATCTCATATAATTAGACTTGGAAATCATCGTAGATATCAATTAATGGGTTATTAGATCAAGCACATAAAAAATGTCCAACATATGAACTTACAATGATTTTAATCAAATATTTGCCATATTAAAGCAATTTGGCTATCCAAATATTATCTATTAAAAAATTTAGACAACATATTTGATAGAAACCACAACGGAGGAAACGGTTTACATCGTTCAAAACCAGTGACATCATCAATAACATAGACCATATCCCCAAAACTTCGTTTCACATCTAGTTTGCCAATATACCCGTGAGGATTGTAATAAATCATATATAGATAAAACTAAGACATATGGGAAAACCTATGGGAAATACTCTATATTCGGATTCATCTATCAATTTAAAGTGTCATCAAGAACAAAGTTGCAGAAGAAATGTTTTTAAGCAGAAAGTTATTGAATCGACAACAAAGCAACAAATTGTTTCAGTTCCGTAATAATACCGTTTATATAAAGTTGTATGTGTAATTATATACTGCATTTAACATTTGTACATGAAAATGTATAGCTCGAAATTGATTAGTAGAAGGCTATGCGGGATTAGTAATCAATTATATTTTAACAAATAATGAAATGTTTCAAAAATGGGAAAAAAGTAGTTTGTGAAAATTGGATGTAACACATGATACTTAAATTTTAGAATATTTTCTAATAATAAAAGGACTCCATAACGACTAACTCATCACTGGGTCAAAATCCAAGGTCATGCAAAAAACAGGGTGAAAAAATCTCATTTGCAGGTTATGTGAAGCAGATTTAGTCGCATAGACGATAAAAAAGAAATCCCAAGGTTGAAGTTTTAAATCATGATTGGGGCAACCATAAGTTATAAAGTTAAAAATGTTGCTTTAAGTTGCCCCAGCGTCATCAGCTTCAGTCGAGAGTAGCTTCTCGATGTTGCGAAAAATCTTAACGAAAGATAGAAATTTTCTGCCCAAGAATGTCGAGAAATATTTCATGCTTTATTTTAACAAGAACAATTAATGATATGCGAGTTTCCTGTGTTTAATCATACTTGTACTTGTTCTACAGTTCTATTTTACATGGGTTGTTTTTTTCATATTTCTCCATTGGAAAAATAAGGTTATATAAAGTTAAAAAGATACAATTTTTAGGTTAAAATTTCTGGGAATAAGGTTAAAATTATGGTCGCCTTAGTAATAACACTTTTTCAGAAAATACCGACCCGGATAAATTACTTCTATCTCTATGATAAGAAATACAAAAAGTATCTCGTAGCATATTAACTTTCTTCTCTGAGAAAAATATCATACAGCCAATAATAATTTATATTAAGAAAAATATACTGCTGAAATATTCATTGTTTCCGACCCAAAAGAAAATAATTTATTATCAAATGTCTTTTTCAATTGCCTTAGAATTTTATTATAAGTAGTTTATAAATGTTTGCTTAACTAGATTTTCTACAAGATGTTCGTAATCTATTTTTGACGACAGATTGGGTCTTAGTGGCGAGTCTGTTATAGGATTCGCAAAGATATTCAATCAGGTTGTCACTATTGTATGTATAACAGCCATTGGGTGGATGATAACCCCAACCAAAAAAGCAGTATTGTTCCTCCAAAGTCTTACCCATTACACTACGTAGTCGGCTGACCGTTCAAGGACGTCCGATTTCCAATCCCGTTTCACGTACTCACCTACACCTCCTGCTCGTCTGTTATCACCATCCCAGTCACTGTCGCGACGCCACAAAGCATAACCTTTAATATGTAAAGCACCGTTTGGTATTTTCCTATTTAGCCATGTGTCGGATACGGCCAAATACTCAATCTTCAATTGGTTAAGCACGAGACCCAACAGCCTAGAAGCGAAAGAGTTTTTTTGTAGTTTTTTCAGTGATTTTGGCATTTATATGGTAACAGTTTGGCGCAAATGGCTCATTCAGTCAACATGAAACTTCATTTTCCTCTCTGTATAGCTTCAGATTACGAATTCGCAGTTAATTTTTTGAGACCCCGGATTGCATCAGCTCTCATCCCTTATCCATATTAGCAGCTTCCAGCTTTGCATCAGTCTATTACAACTCCTGAGAAATATACATACCTTGAATGACCGAATTTTTATCATTAAATTTTGCTAGAATTTTTCTGACTTCCCACGACATTGTCAACTCAACTACACTTTTGATTTGGCGCGTTCCGGGTCATATTTTCCTCTTCTGAAAATATCAGTGATCTTCAAGTTGTCATCTCCAAGTCTACTAATTATACCCTTAACAAGCACTACTAAAGGCACTTACCCCATTTCGTGCTTAATAAAATTGCAGAAAAGTTCATATAATTAGTTTGTGATTTACTCTACCTTATCATCAATGAAAACGTAAACCAAAATTTGAATTGTAAAAGGCTATTCAAAACAATGCACTGAGTTGTCTTGAGATATTTTATTCAATTACAATCAAACATTGTGGTTTTTTAATATTTTGTAAGTATTTCATCTTAAAATGACTTCTACGCACTGCTTAATCTCGTTCATTTCATTGTGGCAAATCCAAAGTTTTCCTAGCATAATTAAATCAAGATTTACAGAGTTTGATACCAGATCAGTCAATTAAGATTTTCCAAATACTCAAAATCTTAATACAAATGCATTTCAAAATTCAGAGGTTAAATCTCAAGACAGAACACAAGCATGTTTACATTTAAATTATTCGATATTTAAACGATGTTAATTAATTATGCAACACTTGAAATTTTAAAAAGCTCTTCAGCTAAATAAGAGTAAATTGCATGGATACTTTCAAAAGTTTATTTTTAATTTCATAAAATATATTTATAGATTAGTTTCAAGATGATGTGATCGGCATTAGCAAAATATAAAAGAGATGTGTTTTACTTTTTCCTAACACTTAATAAACAATGTCATGCTCTGCAAAGGCCGTTCTAATTTTATGCAAAAGCCATTCAAAGAATTTTGGTCAGCTGAAAAACAAATATGTCGTAGATATTACGCTTTTATTTTGCCAAAGAAGAAGCGGATTTGAGAACGGATTAACTTGGTCAAAATGGTTTAAAACTTTTGCTTTAATTTTTTTGGAAAGGGATATAACATTACGTGTGATGACTTTTTCTGTAATAAAAACATTTCTAATTCCCCAGAGTTATAATGCTCTAAGCTTTTATGTTGAAACAGGAAGCAGTTTTGTAGATCAAATTGCAGTTCCGAGGCTGATAAAAACGATTGCAGGTGCTGTATTTGGTAATGTGCCCGATATAGCATCTATTAATGTCAGGGATCTCATGAAAATAAAACAACAAAAATTTTTGAAAAAAGACTTTATACTTTAGTTAGTGGAGCAGCTCCGACAGGCGCATGTCCAAGTGATTCAACCCTACAAATGAGGTCAGTATTTCTCCAATTAATGTGCAAGTTGCACCAATTGTAGAGAAGCGTGTCTAGTATTAGTCAAGTCATTGCAACAATAAGGTCAATACAGCTCGTGGCGTTTGTAAGAGGCAAAAATGTAAAAACTGTAATGTTCATGTGCCAAATTATGCATACATTTGCAATGACTGTGTGTAATTTGAACTTACATTTAAATCGAAAACAAGCTCATTTTGTTTTCTGATACTTTTCGTTTTGCACAGTGTTTCTTACCCAGGTAAATTCTAACTACTTCGGGCATTTAAAGAGTATCGAAATTTCAGGCTCTCTAGTGTTAATTAGCTCGAATTTGTGAAAAAGACTAATATCTGTAGTTTTGTGAATATAGTTGTCAACATAAATTTCGAAATTGGTATTAATAGAGCATATGTTTCACATATTAAATAAGATTGTACTTCAAACTAGACCCTCTTCTGATTTCTAGGAATCCTTGAAGCACTTCATCTCTCGGATTTCTTAAATAAATTTTGTGTATAAGGGATAGCTTTCAAAATAGGACTAGTTTTCCTAAAATTTTAGCAATAATATTATAAAAATTTTGATTTTATCTTACTCTGTAGATAGCAATCAATGATGTTTATAGATAAAAATCATCTTCTCTCGTGCTCATATGAGAAGAATTGAGAGTTTCTTATGCCTTATTTCATAAAATGTGTCTCTCATTATAATATACAAGTATCATTTTCTTTTATATTTTTTCAATTTTCATTTTCTTTTATGTTTTTTCAACTTAAAAATTTTTTTAAATATACTGACATCATTAAATAATTGCAATAGAAGACTTACAGAAATGTCTTATTTCATATTTAACACACATAGAAAATATATGAAAAGCTGATTCCTCCGGAGTAATAAAAATTTCAATATATAGTTTTAAGAGGATAATAAATACGACTTTTCTTAAGTGCCTGTCATTATTAAAATGCTTCGTTTGGGCTCAATAAATTTAATATCCTCAAAAAATACAACCTAATATTTACAACAATATAAAAGAATAGTTTCACCGCAAAAAATTCCACTGCAATTGGTGATTCACATTTTAAAAAAAATGCTGAGCATTATACAAACTGCTGAAGTTCAATGAATTCATGGAACTGCCTAATGTAGTTCAAAAGATTGGTTGTTGGCTTCAGCATCCTCTATTCCCACCCTGATCTTGAGAAGTCTAAAAAAAGGAAAAAGAGCTATACTAGCCCACTAAATGGAGGGTATTGTTGAATATGATGTTTTCTTGTATTCGCATGTAAAGAAATTTTTATTTAGTTAAAAACATTAAATTTACTGAAACATAAATGAAGTGAATATTTTCATTTATTGCAAGATTAAATTAAATATAATTTGATGAGATCAATTGAAAATCTCTCATTTCAAATTCTTACACACATAAGAAAAACTAGAATTAAATTAAATTCATGAAAACAAGTTCAGTCAAGAGAACATTAAAATTTTCATAGCAAATAGATTACGTTGAGTTGTGCGCTAAAAATCTTGTGGCATCAACTCAAAATGTCCTCAAAATGTCTGTGATCTTAGTAGGGAGTTAGCTGGGACATCCGTCAGTAAATCCACAGTTTTCCGAGCTCTGAAATCTCAACATGTAATTTTGCCAGCGGTAAGAAAAAATTTGATGGGTTCTATCCCGACGCGTTTGGGCCAGTGTCTTGAAAACGAAGGAAAATTTGTGGAGAAATGGACTGGGACTGAATAGGCAAGACAAAGACGCAACAGACTCATATTTTCTTATATTATTTTGTTTGCTCAATGCTTAGAAAAATCTATTATTTCAGCGGCCACTTTTTTTGAACCAAGGTATAGTATGATGAGATCAATTGAAAATCTCTCATTTCAAATTTTTACACATTAGAAAAACTAGAATTAAATTAAATTCATGAAATCAATTTCAGTCACGAGAACATTAAAATTTTCATTGCAAATAGATTACGTTGAGTTGTGCGCTAAAAATCTTGTAAAATTAAGACCATTGATTAAAAATGGAAGCAGTTCAGAATGTAAAAAAATAAGAGAGATATTTATATCTAATTTGTGAAGAATATTTCATTGGTGGGAAGATTTAAACAAGTGGTTAGTTGGCAGATCTGTAGTAGTTATTTGAAACTTACGAATCAATAGTTTAAATTTAGCAAAATTGATATGAGCTGTCAAGTCACGTCACAATTTCCGTTATAATTATCTCTTAAATTCCCAATTTATTCAAAGATCAGGCATGATTTCGCAATTGCGTTAACTGTTCCATAATTAGCGTTTCACTTATTTAACTGCTTCCGATTTTCAAAAAAATTCGCAAGCAATAAACATCAGTGTGAGCTTTTTACCGAAAGTTTTGTGATGCATAATAAATTTTGACATAGAGAGTCCACTTTGAACTCCATTTATTCATTTATGGGGCGTTATGCAATCAATTAGTGGAAATTCTCTTTTAGAGTACTTTCTTATCACACTCATGTGCCAAATAGGCGCCATTTTATTGCAGGTCTAATCTATTGTTTTTTTTCTATTTATTGATAATTAGTTGGAATGGGGCATGCCTTTTGATTATGCACTAGCTAAATATTTGCAATTCAGTAAAATATAACTGGGATCATTCATCGCAAAGTATGGAGGCGTTAAGATGATCGATTTTATGCTCACTATAATAGATTTAGATATCGGCATAATCGAATGATGCTCTCTGTTTATCTGATGTTAAAATATCTTCGTGCCGATGTTTTTCCTTGATCTACGCAATCAATCTTCTCTCAAAGCTTTCGAGAAATGTCAATTTTAAAAAAATTCAGCGAGCTATTTTCTAGAAAATATAAACGAAAAAATCAAATTGAAATCAAACAGTTGTTAATAAATAAACAAATTTGTTTATTTTCATGAATTCGAAAAACTATTTTAAATATAATATGTTGACGTGGACTTAATTCAATATCTATCCAAAATTCAAAGTAGAAAGGCTTGGAATGTTCTTGCTTCAAATCCTAAGCGAAAATCTCATTCTTTGATGCACAATTATTGAAAGTGAAATCATTTGAGTGAATCTGAAAAAAATTATGGAAAAAAAATCTCGAAGTCTACCTGGATCAGTGGTTAAACTGGAATAATCATATATATTCAAAAGTTAAGAAAATGTACATAAATATTTGGAATATATAGCTGCCACATACAACATATATTCAACCAATTTAGCTCTATGCTAGTGAGATATTGGTCATTTGACTCCAAGTTGAAACGCCTTAGAAGGCCCCTAAAATGCTTTGCTAAGGAATCGAACTTGATCAGACTAATGTAATTTTTTCTATTAACGCTGCTTTCCACAAGTGGTTATTCAAAACTCCAGCCAGGATCATAGATGATATCACTCATACCTTGAATGCAAATCTTAGATCCGCTGCTGTGCAATATTTGGATCTTCCAAGTTTTCTGTAAATCAGAATTTCAATTTCCGTGCATCCTTTTTAGTGTTATCCCTACATGAAATACACGTATAATTATTATTATTATTATTACCACACATTTCGAATGAAATTAGCTTATATTACTTTTTCAAATTTTACTGATTAATGACTAAAATCTTTCTAAAAATTGAGAAAAATACACGCCCATGTGATTCAAAATTGCTTGTAGATATTAATTGAATTTAAAAATCAAAACCAGCATTGCTGATATGTTTTCTAAGCATGATTCATTTGCAATGCCAATTTGAAAGCACGGAAAATAACCGATATTTCTCGTATTAATATCATTTAGGCTATGGACAATAAAAAGTATTCCTCGTCGGGATAATCTACTACTATTGGGAGAACAGCTCTGTGATATCCTTACCAACAATTGGGCCTCAAAAAGTTCTACAGCGCCTACTTCAGTGAATAATTCATTTATGCTAGAAACCGAATTTGTAGTAAGGTAAAAAACCAGGAAAACAGGACTTTGGTAGTATGTTGTATTTACTGGAAATTTTGTTGTGCCCCTTGTATTTCAACAAAACCTTGAACACCAACTACAAAAACTAAAAAAAATTTTTGAAACAAATATGGAGGAAATTAATTCATAAAGATGGAAAGCAATCGGTTAAATCTGTTATTCAAATAATTTTGGTGAGAAATAGATTAATTAATGTAATTAAACTTAAGGTAATAACCGCAAAACATAATAGTAGACAAATTTCCATTATTTATGATTATGGAATAACTTAAATAGAGTAATTAAATTTGAAAAAAATTACAAGAAATTCAGAAAGAAATTGCGAACATTCCTCTTTAATAGAGAATGCCTACTTAATGACAATAATACACGACATTCACTTGAAAATTTTGTATAAAATACACACACAGCATACATACACACACATTTTAATTTTATATATATTTATTATATTTGTAAATAGCTTTCTGTAGTTTTGTTGTTTATAGTTTTTTTGTACCTCTTTCTTGTAGCAATAAATTGCTTTTGAATCTTGTATTTTGATATAATTTTTTAGTGAACCGCATGCATGCAATAGTTAGAACTACGCTCCCCCAGAGTAAATGCTGATAATACAAAGTGAATTTTCTTTGAAAGTAAGTGTTTATTAATAATTGCAGATTTTTTTAGAGATGCACTACAATGCGAAACCTATTTCTTTGAACTGGAGGCCAATATGCTTCTAAGCTTGAATATAGAGATTTCTTTGACTTCACAAATGCTAATTTAATGAATTTAATTATAGATACTAGATGTGCCAAAAGTAAATTCATTAAGGTTTAACTTTTCATTGACAATCCTTAATCAGTGAAATACAATATTAGACAAACTTAGATACTAATCAAATATATTGGCAGAAGGAGCGACCAGTTTGAAATTGAGAGTTAGAAATGTTTAATTGCGTTGAAAGGTCATTAATTTCATTAAAATTTGTAATATTGTATGTATTTGTAATATTTAGTATATACAATAATACATCTTCCATCATTTAATAACTCGCAGATTATAAAAAATGACACTTCCATTGAATTGTGATAGACAGATGAGTACCGACATTAAAGTTTAATTAAAGAAATATTTAAGTTTTAATTTCTCTGATAGATATTAAAGTTTGGGTGAACAAAAGAGGTGCATATGCACCCCATCAGTGGTGGATCTAAACAATATTAAACATTAAAAGATTTCATCCACTACAAGACTTATTTCTTGAAATCTGATAATCTTTAAGTATTCAATGGGATTATGTAATTGCTTTTGGCTGCACCCCTTTGGTTATTAAAGTAGCTGTTTTGTGATAATAAGTCTCTATGTTTGTGTCATGCACCAAGACAGCATAACCCATTCCTCTTGTAATGTCTTTTAAATGATTTTTTCTATGATATAGCAACTTTCACCTTTTTTACAGATGAATAGAACATCCTATTGTGTCAAAGCTATAGTGAAAATAATAAGTTGTTACAATTTATTACAAAAATGGTATGATAACAATATATGGATACACGCACTTTAATTACACTCTGGTGATTTGCAGTGCAAAAACTGAATAGAAACAATATATACATTTGTAAATAAAGGTTTGTGTCAAATGTGAAATACAAAGATTATCAAAAATTCCGTTCACATTTGTGGATATACAGTCATTTCATTGGCTCAGAAACAAATAAAAAGGTTTCATAATTAAAGCTAATTTTCTCAAAGTAGGAAATTTTGATCTACATTTTTACTTCTTTAGGTCGATATTCCATGCTGCCAAATCATAAATTTGGAATGTAAGAAAACGATAGTTTGTTGATAATAGCCTTAGTTTATTTGAATGAGGTTTTTACAATTTTAAAAAAACTCAAAATTTTTTAAAAGCACAAAGATGTGTAAAATGACTAATTCTTGGAATTTGTTACTTAAAGTGACTTGCTACATCAAATGATTGCCCGTTGTGAAGGTTTTTTATGAACTCATTTTTGTTTATGTTAGTGTTGGTAGAGATGAGCGCGGTGCAGGTTTTGTAAAATTTTTTCCACCACAAGGAAAAAACTTCAGTGCTAATCACCGTAATAAATGAAATTTTACCACGGTGTGTGCAACAATGGTGATTTTTGTTTTCGTAAGAAAAAATAGATATTTCTGAATTGCTTTCTTAGAGTTATGCATCATTCGTAGAAAAGCTTAAAGACATATTTCTTAGGTATTTTGTCATTTATTCAATTTTATTAGAATAGCATCAAATTTTCAATGAAATTACTTTTAATTTTTTTTTGTATGTGAAATCTCTTAGTTTTGCTTCATATACAGTTTTTTGAGAAATACTTAGGGATTGTAAATCTTAAAAAACCACCGCATTGATGCAAATCTTTTAATGAATCTAATTCGAAAAATAGATTATCAATTTCACTGAAATGCTCTAGAAAATTGAAAAAATTATATTATTATTATTAATATTGCTTCTTAAAAGTCAAAATTTATAATTTAATAGTAAATTTTTCACCTAATTGTTCTTTGATGACTGAAAATAAGTCAAAAATTTTGAGTGGTTCAAATAGCATATACAAGGTATATGTACCAGACAATTTAAGAATTTTAAATAGTCTTGTTATTTGATATAAAATACACTTAATGATTCAAACCAGTTTCATCTATCAAATCTTTTTCAATACCAAAAATAAAATTTCGTTATTTTTCAGATATCGAGTGTAAAAAGACTATACTATTCTACATTCCATGTGCGCAAATTTGAATTGTAGAATTCATCACATGCTCCTTTTATGCAATTTTGTGATTCTTGAAAAAAATATTTTTTAAGATAAAAATGCTTTCAGTTGAGAGTAATTTAGAAAGAATTTCATATTCAAAATTTTTTACATGAAAATTTTTAAAAATCTGTTTTGGACAACTATTTTGAATTTCATACTGCACTTAGGCTTGCATCCTACAGTTGGGTACCAAGTCTCGTACATTTGCTGAATTTCTTGCCCAGCCTCAAAAAATCTTTACTCTTCACGGTGTTCCCTAAATATTGTCTGTACTAAATAATTTCTTCAATTTTCTGGAACATTTCAGTGAAATTGATAATTTATTTTTCAAATTATTTTTATTAAAAGATTTGCATCTATGCGGTGGTTAGCGGTATAATTAAAACAACTTGCGGTGACAAAAGTTATACAAATAACGTGTTTTTTTAAAGTTTACAATCTATAAGTATTTCTCAAAAAACTGTTTCTGAAGCAAAACTAAGAGATTCCAAATACAAAATATATTAAAAGTAATTTCATTGAAAATTTGATGCTACCCTAATAAAATTCAATGAAATGACAAAAAGTTTTCGAAAGTATCAACAGTTTTTCCGGTGAATTTTTTGTCAACTAACTCTTACTCGGAACCTGTTCAACATGCAAAACAATATATTTTTAATGCAATATATTTTAAAAAAATAAGATTTGTAAAATTTCTTGTATTTGTAAATTTTCATCAATTTTTTCATTTAGGATATTTTCTGCTATAATTAACTTAGTACCGTATATCTCATAGCAAGTTCCCAATCAATATTTGAATTTATTCCTGTCTAAGGTGAAATATTAGTTTTAATAGTCATTCCCATATTTTCTATGCACCGAGATACTTAATCTCACATTAATATAAAAACAATTTTTTTAATCTCCATTGCTGCACATTGAATAACTTATCGCTAAAACAAATACTTTTGAATTGGTAAATATTTTTTGTTATCAAATGAATAGACATTGAAGTATATGTCTGATGTTTTGTAAAAAATTTCTGCAAATAATCAACAGAGCCAAAAATATTAACTTAAGATTATGATGTGGTCATAGTGCACAGAGTTTTCAATTTAAATATTAAACTATTGACTGTACAATAACTTGCTTACCATTGTCTTTAGGGAATGGATTGCATATTTCTTAAATGAAAAGCACTGTGATATTAGTAGCAGAATAAATATGAGTTTGTTTAACAACATTTTACTGAATATACTCTGATTTGCAGAGTTATATTTCACATTTATTTGCCAATCANGTGATATATTTATTTAATTAATTAACAATTTATATATATATATATATATATATATATATATGTATATACATTTAGTTTGATCGAAAAGTTATGAGACTGTATGCCGGTTGCAGCAAATATGATGGTATATGTTATTTGTTGTATTCCCAATAAAACAATGGAATGCAGACAGCAATCTGGGAGTATTCTTATCCTATCAATTACACGTGTTCGTGTTTATTGTTTGTGTATAACATACACATCTGATAATAAAAAGGAAATTTTTCTGCACATATTTTATTCAAATGAATTATGAATAGAGAATTATAGATTTTTTAATTGAAACGCTGAGAAGGAACGGGAAAAAGGCTTCGGAATGTGTGGATATCTTGCAGACTGCATGGAGAGAAAAAGCTCCATCGAGAGCTACTGTGCTTCGAACCTTTGCTGAATTCGAATCGTGTTCTCCAACAAGCTTTGCCGACTTTTTTCGATTTGGTCGTTCTGCCTCAATATGCAATGATGACAACTGCCAAATTGTTGAAAGATTAATCGATGAGGATCACCACGTTTCAATACGAGATCAATTGAATAAACCGGCTTCAGTTTCGGAGCAATCTCTGACATCATCCACAAGATGCTGAAACTGCCAAAAACTGTGTTACAGATGGATTCCTCATGACTTCACCTCTCAGCAAATGATCAATCGAGTTGAATGTGCTACTTCCTGGATTGAAAAATTTCCAACAGTCAACATCAATAACGCTACATCCATTGACGAAAAGTGGCTTTATTGGCGCTGCATCGGCACAAAGACATCAAATGCCGCCTGGTGTCAGGGTCCTTCTAGCGACAAAAAAGCATGCCAATCGTCGCTGTGATTCTTGGTGGCAAATGGTTTTTCCAAATTTCTACATCATTAGTCAATTCAGATGTATACATTGAGCTCCTAAAATCAATGCTCACATCAAGTCACAATCAGTCGCCTGGAAAAACCTTGTCTTGATTCATGACAATGCACGACCTTGCGTGTCTGCGCTTACGACCAAATTTCTGAAGGATAAATGTGTAACTGCTTGGAAGCCGGTACATACTCACCAAAATACAATCTCTTGGATAGATGGATATTTAGTGACTTAGATGCCAAACGAAATTTAGTCAGTATTTCTAATGGCGACGATCTTGAAAAGTTCCTTTCTGATTCCCTATCAGTCATGACAAAAGAAGTGGTTATCCACCAATACGAAAAACTATTCCATCACTTAGCTGCTGTACAGGAGAATCATGAAACATGCAGACTTTGCTTCTTATCAACACATTGTCACTTTGTATATAATAAGGCTCATTACTTTTTGATCATGCTAAGTATATGTTCTTAGTAGAAAAAAAGTTGCATTGAGTTTTAGTCGCCTCAGTCAATGTTGTGTATAAAAACATTTTCATGCTATTTGAAAAAGAAAACTATTTTAACAGATTTTGATATGCACACCAAAACCACTCACGATAATAAAAATGGTTTTTTCGTGAAAATCCAAGAATTTCTTGTTTCGACATTATTATTGATGTATTTGTTTATTACTTGAAAATTTAAATTATGAAACTATTCTTACATATTTTTTCAAAAATGAACTATTTTTGCAAAGAAGAGAAAAATAATATAAGATCTACACTAGCAAAAAACTGTTTTTGAAGTAATGGGCAAAAAATTTTTATCCGGGATATTACCAATTATTGGCAACAGAAAGGTGTTTTCGACACGAAGTAGTTTAAATGGGCCTTGAAATAAGCATTAGAAAAGGCTTTGATAAGACTAATTTCAAGAAAACTTAAACATAAAGTTGGCACAAGAAATACGTTTTTCCTGAGAATCTCAAGGTACACCCCTAAAAAGTTTCCTTTCAAAGGTATGTGTAAGATGTTACATCGAAAATAGCATTCAAATTGATCCTCTTCTAGACCTAGTACCCTAAGTCCCTAGTTAAAGGTTCTAGTATACTACTTACAAAGTTGAATTGGAGATGATAAACTTTAAAATCCTACGTAAAAGACAGCATTGAATGTCTATTATCTCATGGATTTTGATTTTATCTTTCTCTGTGAAATTTTCGAGTTGCTTTTGAGCTCAGGTTAATAAACAAAATTGATGAGTCGTCACTTTACTCATTCATTGCGCCGTTATCAAAACAAAACCATTCGGTAAGATACCCACTAAAAGGGTTCATTCATCGTGGCACAAATATGGGATTATACTCTTCGAAAGTCACACTGAATGACTGAGTTGTCATATGATTCATTGCTGAAATTTTTCTAGTTTTTGTGCAATTCCATTACTATCAACAGCTAACAAAACGCAAAGAGTCCCATGCAAGCACGACATCAGAGGTTTGATGATATAGAGCATAAGTACGAACGTTGGGGACCTCATAATGTGGACGCACGTTGTGGGTAAAAATCCTAAAAATCTGAATAGCCATCAACTAAACAAAAGGCTAGAGAAATGGAGAAAAACTATTTGATGTCTCTCAGAAAGTAGATGTAAGTGTGTTTCTCAAAGATATGAGAAAATGGTCAGCAACAGAAGTTCATGCGCCTCCAGTTATTTCAAAGTTGTCAGAAGAAGTGATTTTAAGGATAAGTGAAGGAACTATTCTGATGTTGGATAGCAAAAATAAATACCTTCACTAAGGCTTCAACATCTCATAGACGGAAGTATCAAAAAGCAGAAAAGAAAGAGATTTTGTAAAGCTTCTTAATTTTGACATTGAATTAGTCGATTTGCTCTGTTCCTTCTTATGAAATTTTTTTTGTGGTGGTTTCCATAAATTCCGTTATCAAAATATAGTCTTAATGTTTTCATTTATGCGTTTTTTCTAAATAAATTTCAGTGTAAGTACTTCATGTAAGAAAAACTTATTGATTGGGAATTTTGCACCAACTTATTAAACATTATATTAAATAGCAAACACTTTTAGATTTTTCAACTTAATTGAATAGGTTGGTACTTATTATGAATACCAAATTTCTAAAAAAGAATACTAAATATCTCAAAACGGATGTTGCAGTTGCTGAGCAACACAGTGATTTTAGCCAATGTCATTGGTTAAATTTTATTTTTATGCAATGACATTTAGACACAGATTTTTGACAGTGTGCTTTTCAAACACATGCAAAGTATTTTCGTCCAAAAATTCGACACTAATCAATTTATTAAATGTGCAGAAATAACAAAAGTGTATATTTATGTTCTTTGAGTTGAAAATATTCGCTTAAAAAACTTTCAAAAATTTGATGTCCTATCAAGTAAATCCCATTGACCTAATTGGAAGAACAGAATCCCATTATATATGTTTGTCTATTGATAATAACTAATTGTGGAAATAAGAGTAACTGAGATTTTCTATCTGATAGTTCGTAACAGAAACTTTTAAATCCGAGGAAATATCCTTTAACAAAATGTTCATAAATCAATGAAAAATATTTTAACATGAAATACAAAAAATAGATAATTGATTGTAAGAATATTTTATTTGGGATTGTTCTATTATTAAAAAATGTGGAGAAAAGTTTGATGAGGAGTTCAAGAAGCCATCTTGAATAACTCAACGTGCAAAATGTATACCAGTATTCACTTCAAATATGCATGTATATAAGAACTGAAAAAAACACGTTCTCGAGAATATCTTCATTTAGAGAAGAGCAAAAAATTACGTAAGATGATAAATTAGTTACTTTTAAATATATGTACGCTTTAAGAGAACAGCTTTATGCTTAAGGAAAGCAATGTTAATATAAATGAAACAGTATAAAATCATTAGACACAATTGTTTTGCTATCGAAATATTTTGTTGTATGATTTTTTTAATATTCGACATAGAGTTATATTCAAAATAGGCAATTTAATAACTTAGAGAAGAATAACTAGGCTTCTACAAATAATGATGTCATTATAGATATGTTTCTTAGGTAAGTATAATAATTATAAAAATCGTTAAAAAATTGGTTTCCACCATTCATTAATAACGCATTTTTCTATTAATATTAGCTAAATTATTTCTATTTATCAATTATATTTTTTGCATTGTTGTTTACTTATGTGTTTCTCATCAATGTTGCGTTTTTATATGATTTTGTTCCCATTCTGACATTATATAACTTATAGCTTATTGAAAAATTTCAATATTTCGAAAGAACCACCACTATTCTTCCTATCATTAAAAATAACGACATCATCACATTGTGATGACGTGTCACGTATCAAATTATCTAATTTTGTAGAAGAGGATTGTGTCAGTAACGTACAAAACTTCATGGAAAAATATTCTGTAGAAAAAAAATTTATTAGAGAGGGCTGTGTCAACTCCCTTGTGAGTTCAACATATCAAAGTATCATGTGACACATGGGAGAAAGTATTAATAACGTTCTATTCTGTGTCAAAATTCACCGTTGACAGACAATTTAGATATTTATGATCTTAAATCACCCTGCAAAAACAAATTATTCTTTCTTGCATCTAAAAATGAAAAATTGTATGAGGTCAGAATAGGTCAAGAGAGACAGTCCTCTATGGATCTTTTATATTCTAATATATCTTAGAATTGTGCCAATAAGGGCTTTAATGTCATTTTAAATAGACTAATCTACGCTTAACATTTACAATTTATTGGTCAATTATGAACGAGAGGAGAATTTGATGGTATAATTGATAGAAGTGCTTATGAACAATGATGCCATCAAACACAATGATTGATCATTTGCATGAGACAAAAAGCCCAAATTAACGTTAATAAATAGTTGCCCTTGTTGCCAAAGGGAATTTTGTAAAGGATACTCTGGTAAACTACATTTTTCTCTGTCAATCAGTCATTTCAGACAGATCGTCTGCTAATTAATGAATTTCAACTTGATTTATGTTTACAGCCTACTTTGAATTTAAGGTTACATTTGAATATTTGAATTAAATTTAAGAAGATTTCTATTTAAGATCAATATACAATTTTGCTGGAAAGCTAATCCGAGGTCATTTCCAAATTTACGAAATTTATCCACAGTGAAACAAGACATTTGAAGCATTAATAGTTCCTGTACAGCACGACACCACAATCAGCCACATTTTTACAAAATTTCAACATTGCTATTCGCAAGATCGTGAACAAATGTCATATTTTTTCTAAGTCTAAGATACAAAAGTAGGAGGCCCTAGGGGCCCTTTTCCTTATAACTGCCATTTCCAAATTTACAACTACCTTTTTTTACCAGAACTGCACCTACATCTTAGTATAACCTTGGCATCTATATTTTTTTGGTCTCAATGACTCAATTTAGTGGTTTTGACTATCAAATTCTTATTCATTGACTTAGCAATTTTGTTAACATTTCAGGTTTTATTATACGCGGATTTCTTTTTCGATTGATCGAATGTCAACCAAGGTATATCGGAATAATTTGTTTCTACTGATCTCAGCAAATATTTAGCTATGTGTATTGTTAAAATTGAGATTGCAGTTTTAACTATTGACTGTCTTGCTTAAGAAATTGGTTAAAGGTTTTTATGAATGTACAATAAAGCTTGACATTTTTCTAATGCTACTCAAAAGCAATGTGTAGACAAGCATTTTAAGAAATATCCAAGAATCTCATAAGCTCTAATTCGATGTCATCGCAAGGTTGTCAAAATTTCAATGTCATTATATATTAATTTTACGATTTCCAATGTTTTTGCAGTGCTATGAAAATTATTGATAAATAAATATTTGTATATTTAGGTACATTTTGAATGAAGTTTGTTTTTTGTATTAACAATTTTTCAAAAATGATTTTCTCTTCTAATTACTTTTTAAGCATATTATAAGTTTTAGTTTTGATTAAAGGTTATTTTTCTGAGGTTCATATTCTAATGTCAGGAGTATTTTCTAGTTGGCAGGCACTTGGAACTAAGCCAGTGGATTTTTGAGTGGTTATTGGGACGAGGATTATTGCAACTGCAAAGACATACAATTCAATAATGTTCTTGATGTTAGCTTCTCCTAAAATTCTACTCCAGATTTATTTGCTTTACATAAGCTATTTTGACTTCACTTGGAAGGCTTGACAAATCCGACTATATGAATATTAACTCAAACATAGTTCTAAGATTTTGAATTATATGTGTTAATTTAACTCTAAATTTTTTTAATTTTTAAGGTAAGTGAAATGAATAATTTTGATTGTTAAAATACGACTTGCAAAATAATTTTATTTTGAAATTATTTCAAACAATATGTGCATTATTTAGAATATATTTTTATGTTAAAAATTAATAGAATTTTTCTAAGCAATATAAATTACACAAGAAAGCTACGTTAGATGCCTCTTTCCAAAGATTCTCTTGAAATCAAACCATAAAAATAATTAAAACAGTACAAGATTCTAACTAAGTATTGTGCAATGTAAAGTGGAATGTAAAATTTAATCTTTGCCTACAAATAAATTTTTTTTAATCCTTACCTTAATATATTTACCGTATCTAGTTCTTGAGCACAATTTTGCCTTTTTAGGCATTGGAATAAGTAGTGGCAAAGATCATAGCAAATCGAAAATTAGAGAACAGGACATTCATGTTCATTAATCCATTTCTATCAGAAGTACAAGTATGTATTTTTAATGCCTAATACACTTGCAAGAAAGCTCTTTCTTTTTCAAACTGCAGCATGATTGTTGACTATTTGTCTACAGAAAATTTTGCAAACTGGTTTTTTCCACAAAATTCATTAATGTTTTATTCATTTTGGAGCACCAGTAGATGCAATTTACGTTTTACTATGACATGTTCTGCATGGCCCTTGCCAAGATCTCCATCACTATAATTTCTATATGTCTGTGAAAAAGTTGCAAATTTTGTGATAATGTTTTTTTCTATTACCGAGGCATACTATAAAGAAGACCGTGAGGTCACTCATTCTAGAATACATTCCTTGACAAGACTATGCGCTTATATAATGTAATTTTGAGATATTCCGTAGCTTATGTCATTTCCCAAATGCATGATTCAATCTACTTATATATAGTGGTTTAGGGTTTTGTGCTTAATAATATTGAAACTTCGAAATATAGGATTTCTATATTTTTCATGAAAAGTTTTCAATACCACCAAGTTTCATTTAAATCTATTAAACTGTTGAAGAATTAATAGTTCTGGATTACTAATTAAGAACTCATGAATTTATTGCTACAATTCAACTAAACTGGAATTGAATCAAAAAAATTGCAGCTTCTTCTTAATAATCATAGCGGCACTATGATTCATTTAGAGGTTCAACAAATATTATTTACTGAAGTCATTTGTCCAACATGATAACTAGAAAGGTGGTACTAGTACCTTATAATCCTTACTCAAATTATCCCATCAACAATTTCAATTTTAGATTTCTCTATGAGGATTACTGACGCTTGTCGAATTTTGCGGTCTGAAATGATAAATATTTTACTTCTGGTGTTTTTGGGATATCATCACAGCAATAGTTCCAAATTTGAATTAATATCAAAACAAAAGTTTCACTTTTATACAAATTAATGCATTAATGAGACTACTCACTCTTTCCGAGAATTCCTTTCAACATTTACATAGAATATTTTTACAAGAAAATAAACAAAAATTCGATAACATCAAAATGCATGTTTCCTTCAATTTTCAATGCCCGTAGTCTCTGTTAACAAAATTTCAAATTTATTACATAACAAAGATCAATCTCATTGGTTCTGAATTTTGTTTGTTCTGAATTCTAGAATAGGATTAAAACTTAGATTTAAGAGATTTATAAATTTTGAATTACTCGATCTATCTTCTCATTTAAAGCGTTTGACCTAACCCGAGTCAGACACAATAAAATTGATATAAGTTTGAAAGGATTCATGAGTCAGCTGAGAATTTGTCAATAAGAGCAATCAAACTTGATCATAAAATACTGAGATGCTTATTTCTATTATAATTGATAGCAAAATGCGTTTTATTCATCAATGTTGGAATCTATCTTATATAATCTTGCTAAGGAATTACCAAGGTATATCTAACGACCATGGCTCTGCTAGCAAATTAAGAGAGCCATGTTAACTACTTATTCAATAAAAATTTTATATAATGTCTAGGATATTTAATACATATTTGCAGTTTTCTACGTTTCCTATGTCATATATGTATATATATATATATATATATATATATATATATATATATATATATATACAAGAATAGATGACTTAATATGGTTTCTTCAGGAACAACGGTAATCACTCAACTTATTGACACATTTTATCTAAATAGTTAGACAATAGAATCCCACTATTTGGAATAAAACCTCGTTTTTTCAAAGATATTCCGCAGACAAGGAAGCTTCGTATTGTAAAAATTTAATATATATAATCAAAAAGTTCTACTGCATTAGGCCATACGATGTAATTAATTTAATTTTGGTTTGTTTATTAGTTCAGGATAAACCTAAATTTTATGAATTTTTTTTGTTTTTTTTATGCAATATTCTTTGTTTTCCTCTAATCTCCAAGTAACCAAAGTCGTATATCTGTCAAATATTTCGATATTCTAAATCAGAACATATTAACTTCACTGATGATGTTGAGTTTGTTTGAGTAATTAGTTCTAAGAATTTTCCATGAAGCATTTTGTTTCAAAAGGAAGGATATTTCAATTTTACTATGTTATTAAAAACATAACGAATTATATTTTTATAACGCTTACCAACCTTAGTTACTTGGAAATCCAGACATTAGTGTGTATACTTACCATAAATGATTACAGGAACAAAACATTGGAGGAAGTGATTGAAACTCCCCACTCCCTTGTACTAATACTTATTTTAAAACCTGTCTAAAATTCGAAAAATAGGTGTTATAGTTAATACTGTCTTAAAGTGATTTGACATCAACTTTACTATTACGCGTAATGTGTTAATCTCGTAAAAATAACTTCAGAAATTTAGCGTATAAGATTTTTCAAAAATTCAGCCTGTTTTTTCATAAATGACACCACTCTAGAAAATGTGAATACTTCTTACACTTTTGACTGTGCGGAGCATTCTGTCAAATGTATTGAAAAGGATTAAAATGATGAGCACTCTCAAAAACTTTGATAAAAATTCATCATTTGTGAAAAGGTGACAACCTTACTTTGTTAAAGGAGAATACAAATGTCAGAAGTTGCTATCGGAATGCCTTTGAACCTCAATTTAGTATTCGATATAGTTCATTAAATTTCTTTGATAAAACAGTGCATTCTCATAAATTGCCTCTAGTAAAATGAATTACTGAGTAACAGATAACTGCAATTCCTTATAAATTAAAGTGTGAACAGTAGAATTCTTGAAATGGGGCATACAACGTATGTTAAATATTATCTTCTATGATGCTCAGGAGGTAAAATTTTATCTCAATTAATCTCTATTTGAATATATATGAAACCCAGTGATGTTATTTTAAATATTTATTACAAGAAAATTTATATTTAAAAGAAAAAGATAAAAATTTAAAGGATCTTTTTAAAGGGTTACATTCTTTAGGAATGTAAAACATGCGAATTACAATTTAAAAATTCAATATCTCTCAAATATTTCAATTTAAGTTTGAAGTTTTTTTTATACTCTATTCCACTGATTTTGTGTAAAAATTATTACCTAAAATGCATCAACTTTATGGACTGCACCAAGTGAACAATATGATGTGAGATGCAGCGAAATGTACTAGTTCAAAAAAAGAATAAGGAATCATTAAAAATAAGAGGGATGGTTCGGTTGTGATAGCTATTGACAAAAGTGTTAAGACAAAATGAACTTTTTATGACTTATGACAAAGTGTGTGCGAAAATGCGTGATTCATGTAGTGAAGCGAATTAATCATCAAATGCTGATAAGTGTTTGTATTTTTAAAGGCTAAACTAATTTTCTTCAGGCTAGGGCTTGTATGAGTCAACTATTTCCTGTAAAAGGAACACAACTTTTACAAGATACTTTAAAAGATTTCCTTTATAATTATTAGCATTAAGAGCAATGAAAATTTACAATTTTTTTTTAATATTCCTTTAATGTAAAATAAAAGTGGACATTACTGATGAAACCACCTAAAAGAAACTATAAAGACCTTGTGAATATTGGGAATAATGAAATCTCCAAATTTATTCATCACATGACCAATTTGTTTCGTGGAATATTTTTCATAGTAAATAAATATTTCCTGGAAATTGCATATAAATGCTTGAGTTCACTGTATTAGTCTTTTAGGCATAAATTTAAAATTTTATCCTGTTCTCAGACATATGAATGCAAATTTGTTCACCATTGAAAACTGTTTTAACAATTGCAATCCATTTTTCTTATTCAAAGTTTCAGCAGTTCTCTGCGCTTATTCAAACATTCTCGTAATGAAACATCATTCACTTTTGAAAAGATGCATATATTTGCAGTATATTCGGTTATTATACGAAATTCTCTAACATATACAGCAGAATAAATAAAATTGAAAACAATTTTTTAAAAAATTGCTTTCAATTAAAAAAAGATTTGTGTTAAAGATGATGATATGAAAAATTCTATGTGCATTTTTTGTTATTTTTCAAAGCTTTGTAAGTATGAAAGGTTCTATTTTGTAGACAATTATAATATTTATTTAATATTTTTATTCCCTAAATCCCCTTTGATGCAGAAGCAGGAAATAGAATATAAAGAACTGAAAAGCAAGAAATCATCTGGCTGTCTCTACAAACAGCAAATTGAAAAATAATTCCATAAATTCCAATGAAATATGTAATAATGTAATTTGACAGAGATAGTATAGCCGAATAATTTTCTTCAGAGAATAGCTAGAGTTTTCAACAACTTATATCAATAGCTTTATTCATTTGTTTTTTTTGAATGCGCAAAGACTATCCCGTATAATTTTACAAATGTAAATAATACATAACTACAATTATTTACAATTGCGTTACGCTTTAGAAAACTGAATAATTTTATGAAATACGATAGCTTTGACTCCTCCAGTCGTCTTAATGTTGAAAAGCAATGCCTTACTACCTAGTCAAGAACTAAATATAAAACGATGTTAATTATAACCAGGATCTCTCAATAAAACATTGCTAATTCAATATATTGCAATAAGTGTATTGCATTATATTCATTAGCGTCGAAATTCATCACAATAATATTGCAATATATTGCAAGATATTGAAATATATTGCAATGTTATTGGAAAGCGTTTTTTGTAAAATAATCCAGTTTGTATTGTTATTTTTGGTTTCTTAGCTTTGCTTTTAAGAAATAAACAGCATAATGACTTTAACTGCTGCTTTTTAGCCTGATTAGAAATGATTATGCTTCCTAACATCATTGATGAGAGACAATCAATTGAGAAGACGAATGAAATTTAAAGAATCATTCATTGTAATTCCATGTCAATTTACATCAACAGGTTTGAGTAGATTTTAGAATTGAATCAAATATCTTCGTTACTCGAAATATGCCGAAAAAATAGCTAGACATATTTTTGCGTACTCAGATATATGGACAATTAATTTGAATAGCTGAAGTAGGCAAAGCTACCACGTGATCAAAGTTGAAAGTAGCTCGGGTCAACCCACGCGGGTCCGGTCAGAAATTTCATAGCTTTGAAAAACTTTTCAATTTTTTAGTAAGACCTTGCTTTCCAATTAGCTTACTTATTTCTGTTGATTGATTTTATTGCAATATATTGCAATATTGTATTGCCAGCAATTTCATATTGCAATATATTTATTTTGAATTTTTATATTGCAATATTATTGCAATAAATTGTCGCGAGTTCCTGATTATAATACATATATAGCTGTGATAAGTTAATTTTCATATTGGACATTTCAATCATGTTTTTTTATTTTGAAAATCTAGAAAGTTTGATTCATTATCATAATACATAATTAATACTCAATTACTGAATCGCATAGTATATATATTTAACATATTATTATTTCTAATAATAACGGTATTTGATACAATGGCAAGAGAACTGTTGCTAAATTAGAGTTAACAAAATTTCAACAGCTTTGTAGGATTTTACAAAGTTAATTGATTTCCATTATAAATAAATAATGACAGATAAAAGAAGACGGTGTTTTTAACCCGCTTAAACTATACATTTTTGTAGAATTTTATAAAATTGAATTTCAATGTGTTTTAATATCAGCTACCGTCGTCACACTTTCGCGTGAACATTCAAAATTCTAACTTGTATATTAAGAGGAATTAGTGATTTTAGGTGTAAAAATATTGCTCTAATATGAGATTAAGGCATATATAAAAATATAAAGTGCATGAATCATTCAAATTCTTTTGAATTTATGAAGATATTTACAGGGTTGCACTTTTTTAAGCAAGTGTTCTTAACAAAGACTAAAAAATTTGTTTAAATCATATTAAAAAAGAGTAATGTTTTTATATTTTATATTTCAAGTGCTAATGAAAAATTGACTGTGTACTGGCCCTGTACATCTTGTGATGGTCAGCAGCTAGCGAAATTCTCGTTGTTGCATAAAATTTTAATGATATCATGCACTGTATTATTGCATATACAGATTGATTGCGCAGAATTTTGTCAATATTATCAAACTCTTTAAAATTTTCAAAAGAAATTTGTTAAAACCTTTAAAATTTAATTCATAAATATATAATTATATATAAAATATTCATAAATTTTACAGGTAAGTAGTGCATATTTAAATACGATATATAGTATCGATAATCTACAAATCTGCCACTCTGTAGATATTTTACTACTACATATCGCTTTACTTATATATATATATATA